>NQII01001437.1:53461-67780 GCA_002778355.1 Clitarchus hookeri | reverse complement strand
CTTTCATAAACTAATCCCACTGAGTGGAGAAACCAGGAGCTGAAGAAGAGCCTCTGCCTCAGTGTGGATGAAGATCACCGTCACTGGGATATAAGCATCTGCCCAACATTCTCTTCACTCTCAGGAGAAGAAACAATCAGGCAGTATATACCAGCCCCAGTCATCTCCTTCTGGGATGAAATCTCTGCCGTCCTGGTGACTGGCAGTGGGAACAAGCACCCACAGAGATACCGCAACCGGAGGACATCAGGTTGGCAACCCTGGCCCAAACCACGAGGGCGTGCACGCTCTGCCCAAGACCATTACATAGCCCACATGTATCCATAACTTAACACAATGGTGAGAAGTTTCAAAATAGGTGAAGCAGTGCTCCTCCGCAGCCACCCACTCATTACAGCTAGTGGGAAATTCAGCACCGGACTCGCAGCCAAGTGGGAAGGCCCCTACAAGATTGTGGGAAGACAACAGAATGTGTACTAGGCGGAGGACAACCCAGGACGAATCCGTAATGCCACCAGAGGACAGGTTTGCCTTTGTCCAGCCAGTACCCAGGACCCTGAAGAAGTGCAATGTGGACGATGGGGAAGATGTAAGATGACCCACCCCCTACACCTACACCCGCCGAACTTCCACCGCCAACCTTCCGGGACCCAGGACNGGGAAGATGTAAGATGACCCACCCCCTACACCTACACCCGCCGAACTTCCACCGCCAACCTTCCGGGACCCAGGACCTGATCGGACCACAAAAAGGAGGAACTGTTCAACCAACTCCCACGAATGAGGAACCACAAGGACTTCGGAAAGTAGCATCCGTTAGACTTTGGCGGCTGCATGACCCCGACCGGGTCTGAGCAGTCGTGGCAGAGCCCCATAGACATGGAGCCCCAACGACGACGACAACTTAGCCTCATCCAGGAGAAGGATGAGACCAGCCACGCCGACGAAGCAGGCGTTTCTGAAGAGCCCTTGCCTCAGACGGCCAACCTCGCTGCGTCCACCCAGGAGGACGTTGCACACCACCATGTCTCGATGCCAGATAGCTGCAAGGCCACCTATGCACCGTCTTCCAGCTGGGAGGTGAACCCCAGCCATGCCAACGAGGCAGGGGTGCACGAAGAGCCCCTGCCTCAGACAGCCACCACCACCTCCTCATCCACCTAGGAAGACGAAGCCACCCAAGATGCCTGACCCAAATGCCGCCCCTCCAGGAGGAGAGGGGTCCTGATCGTCTCCCGGTGCCTAGTGGTCCCGAGCTGGCCACTGCCGGAGACATGAACCTAGAGTCCAGCAGTGAGCCCACTAGAGAGATGCCACCCCACCCATGCAGCAGTGCCTATCAGCCGGGACGTTACCATGAGTCACCATGGCGACCCACTTCCAAGTTCACATGGCCGTATCCGCAGCATGCGGCCTTGAGGAAGGGAGGTCATCCATGCAAAGAGGAAGAGGGGTTATCCATGCAAATCAAAGACTCCAACCATAGACAGTCAGTAACAGGAGAGTGTGAGTTGTCAAATTCTCAACAGTGACAGTGTATAAATGCCAGTATTAAAACAGCTGTTGAATTGCTATCAGTGACAGTGATGTTAGTCAAAGCCAGTAAATTCCAATATAAGACAGACTGTATAATGCAGCAGAGTATAATAAAGCCGTAGTCTATTAACACAGCANAGCCAGTAAATTCCAATATAAGACAGACTGTATAATGCAGCAGAGTATAATAAAGCCGTAGTCTATTAACACAGCACGTCAATGCTACGTCAAATGCAAACGAACCACTGCAATTAACCCAGCAACTGCAATAACTCTAAAACAGTGCAAGTATCCAGTAACATTGTATATAAGCCAGTTGTGCTAAAATTGCCAGGGTTAACAGCCATGATGAAATAGACATCGTAGTTAGTAACACTGAAACACAAATTCTCCTTTTGAAGCACGGAGTTCCTCTTAGGTGAAGATTGAATTCAGGTGAATGCCTGTTTACTCAAGGACTTAACGAAAGCAGAATTCAATTGTTGTAAATACTTTGAAATTCTATTGTCTCTCTTTGAGGGTAATATGTTTTTTTTATTTCTGTAGGCACATCAATTGGTTAGTATTATTATTTATTCCAGGGTACTCTTGTTTGTAACTACTAGGTAGATTAGTAAGTAGATTGGCCTAGGTAACGGAAGGTGTATAGCCGGCTGCAATCTTAGCGCCTTGTCAGACGTAAAATTACCTGCCGCGCTACACATAGGAGGCTGCAAAGCAGGGCCATTTTCAAAATGCCNCCGCGCTACACATAGGAGGCTGCAAAGCAGGGCCATTTTCAAAATGCCTTTGCCACCACAGCAGGTAAACTAGTAGAATTAACACACCTCTCATGAGTGGTACTTGTACATACTACAAGTGTCAAATTTTTTTTGTGCCCGCCTGTTATTGGTTATTTCAGGAAAAAACTGTTGAATGATTGTTGTAAATAAACTCATCTCTCAGCTGACTAGTGTGACGGCATAGTAATATGTAGCAAAAGAAGGGACGTGTGCGTTCACCTGACACCAGGTAATTATCGCGTGACAGCTGTCCTCCCCAAGAGGTAAGAAGGCGTTAGCAGTCTGCCACCGTTCCAGCCTGCGCTCTAAAGTGAGAGAGCACTATGCACCCACCCGATAAGAGATGCCGCAACCCAGAGAGAGCGCACATAAGAAGAGTGCTACGGAAGCCAACCCAACTTTCTTGCGGGTGACTGTTCTACATCGCTCCCACCAAAAAAAATTTTCTCACCCAGATAATCTCTGTTGCAACGCAGGGGAGGCAAATTGACAAGTGACGCTCTTTGATAAGTAAAATANATTTCTCACCCAGATAATCTCTGTTGCAACGCAGGGGAGGCAAATTGACAAGTGACGCTCTTTGATAAGTAAAATAAACACGACTTCACCTCATCTACACATGGATTCACATAACCCAGGCGGGCTGTCAACCTCAAACAACATGCATCCAAAGTCTACCAGCACGTCCCCTAAAATGGGGGGCACTCACGGACAAAGACATCCATTAGTTCGCCTTTTTATCAGAAGTCACGCCAACCCCTTTCATGTGATAGAAGTCAGCCTAGCATGCCAGCTAAGTGCCTAAGCTCATGCCGCATATCCAACCCTGCATGATAGAGATACCTGCTTTCACCACATACCGAGAGNCAGCTAAGTGCCTAAGCTCATGCCGCATATCCAACCCTGCATGATAGAGATACCTGCTTTCACCACATACCGAGAGATGGCACCAGAAAGCGCAGCCTCACCCACGGGAGGAAGAGCTCACCCCACCACCCCTAAACCTTAGAGAGCCCATGGGCAGATGGAATATATGTCTTGGAATATATGTCTCTGCACATCCGCAGAACGGCAATTCATTCTCAGCAGCTTGCTCTACCACTACCAGTGTTGGAGCTCTCATCTAACACCAACATCTTCATGACNCAGCTAAGTGCCTAAGCTCATGCCGCATATCCAACCCTGCATGATAGAGATACCTGCTTTCACCACATACCGAGAGCTGGCACCAGAAAGCGCAGCCTCACCCACGGGAGGAAGAGCTCACCCCACCACCCCTACACCTTAGAGCCCATGGGCAGATGGAATATATGTCTCTGCACATCCGCAGAATGGCAATTCATTCTCAGCAGCTTGCTCTACCACTACCAGTGTTGGAGCTCTCATCTAACACCAACATCTTCATGACCCAGATGCTCTTCGAGACCTTCACCAGAAGCCCCCCGAAGAAGTCAACACCCCTTTCCTACACCCACTACCCTTCTGGTAGTGATACTCTAGTCCCTTCTGAGCAACAAATATCTAGTCAGCCAGTATAATAGCTGCCTAGCCTCATCTGCTGTGTTAGTTACGACACAGGTCCCCTTCACCTGGTTTGCGTAGGTTAAATTCCATTACAGTTGTTGGTAAATTAGGAGTTGCATAGTATGGGCCACTGTGTTATTCCTCTCAGAATAAACACTTCTTATATTAACTTCTGAGTACTCATTGCTAATGGTGACTGTAACTCCAACTTCCGTAGACGTCAGCCCACCAGGGAAGAGCAGGAGACTGTGGCATTCCCAGCCTATTTTCCGAACCTAGTGTAGGACTGCGGGTTCCCTTAACCGGGTGCACGCACTTCAAAACAATACACATTAGACGGCCACCCATACTGAGCACCTGGTGTGCTGTATGGTAGAACCCCAACCATTAGGTCACAACCACAAGGCGGTTAGTCAGTCAATCCAGTCCATTCACTCATCCACCTTGCTGAACTGTCGTTGGAAAGAGTGAGAGACTGGGTCTGAAGGTCTGACCTCTTTGGTCCACACCCACATCGTTGTTGGACTCTTGGGGTAAACCCACCGCGCTGAACTGTTGCTGGTTAGAGCACTCTGGTACAACTCTGGTTGCCTGAGACTCGGCTTGGCTCAACACTTAGGTAGGGTACTTCGTCGCCTGTTCCTCTCCTCTTGTGTGGCCAACCGTAAAANGCCTGAGACTCGGCTTGGCTCAACACTTAGGTAGGGTACTTCGTCGCCTGTTCCTCTCCTCTTGTGTGGCCAACCGTAAAACCTACCTACATGCCTTACACCTGTAGGAGTGATACCAGGTTACGTATTAGAAAGACAGCTACCAATTCCAAGCTTAACTTGGGCTGTAACCCAGCCCCAACTGCACTTTGCAACATANGCGTATTAGAAAGACAGCTACCAATTCCAAGCTTAACTTGGGCTGTAACCCAGCCCCAACTGCACTTTGCAACATAACCGCCCGGGAATGAACTCAAGTCGCCCGACAGTTGGAGAGGCCTCACCTCCCAGCTCCCTCCCCCTCCTTATTTCAGCCTCCATCCAAGACCGCTGGAGAACCTCAAACCCGTTGTGCCACCTTAGCCAGCAGCCCTTCTCTGGCCTCTACCTGCATCACCCGCCACAGCACCACCTTCGCCCTGAGCCTGGGTACGAACTCCAGCATTCGGCACACTCCAGACTTTGTACCAAGCCACCAAACCACGTGCCCCAGGAACTCAATTCAGCAAGGAAAGCTGCAACTGTGAAAAAGTATTTAAATTGGTTTTGGACATAAAATTTTCATGAAAAAGTTTTATAGTTTACAGCTATAGCTGGAATGTTAGCAAAAATATTTTAGTGATACATTTGCACCAGCAAAATATAAATTGTAGTATTGTNACAGCTATAGCTGGAATGTTAGCAAAAATATTTTAGTGATACATTTGCACCAGCAAAATATAAATTGTAGTATTGTAGCTATTAAATTTGTATTTTATTTTTACAGCAGTATTTTAAAATGGTTTACTGTTCTTTCTTATGTATTAGTTACATATCTTAAATAAAATACTGAAGTTTCTTAAATATATTTTTTATTTTGTAAGCCTAACTACTGGGTTTAAGTGTTATCTCTTAATGTGTTCTTTTACATGTTTAGTAATTTTTTTTAGCAATTATTAGCATAATTAAGTCAATACTAATTCTTTCAAGGAAAAAACTATGGTAAATAATGGTTCCTGTGGAATAAGTGCTTATGGTCGGACTTCATTATTGATAATATCTTGTCAGTTAATAACCTTGTCATCACTTTAGATGATTGCAATTGCTTATCACGGATTATCTACAAATAAATAAAATATACATTTGTGTATTTTAATGCTCCAATAGGTTTAACGAGATTGGTTCAGCTTCAGTGATGACACATGAAATGCAACGATGCCAAGTTGTAAAATTAATTCTTCAAAAATTTAATACATTTCATTCTGACACTCGCTACTAGAATGGAAGTATTGGATCAATCCTCTAGAGAATTTATTCCTACAAGAATTGTGCCCCTGAAGAGTATCACCGACGACAGCGAAGCCTATGCAATCCAGGCCGCATTTGACAAAGCTGTACTCGTGTGGCCAATATGTAGTTGAAGTAGTTACGTAATGATATTTTTCTTTTAATTTCTTTTAAAAAAATGAGTGTTTTTGAGACAGAGATGAATAAATAAGGTGATTCAAATTTATTTCTGTACTGTCTTCAATAATATCATTCAAAACCATGTCCTCTGATTTTCCTGTACACTTATGCGTGTTGCGAGTAAGGTTGGATTCACAATAGTTCGTCGCATCCATGAGTGGCCCGTTCGTCCAGCAGTCACGTGATCTTCAACCAATCACAGGGTAACTTTTTTTTATATCCGTCCATCCGTCAAATTTTTACCAAACTTTAACTTTTGACAGACGGATGGATGAACCACCGCCTTCTGACGACATTCCTCAGACGGGAATATGCACTTTGAAATAAAATGCAAGGCGGTGGATATGTTTATTTATCTTTAGTGGTAAATTCAGAAATTCAAAATTTAAAAAAATATTTGTGTATGTACTTATTACGTAAAAAAAATTATTTTTCCAAAATGTTTCTCTTTGGAAAATGTATTTCCAACCAAAATATACCTCCTACGAAAGAAAGATTGTAATGTTTAGNACAGCTATAGCTGGAATGTTAGCAAAAATATTTTAGTGATACATTTGCACCAGCAAAATATAAATTGTAGTATTGTGGCTATTCAATTTGTATTTTATTTTTACAGCAGTATTTTAAAATGGTTTACTGTTCTTTCTTATGTATTAGTTACATATCTTAAATAAAATACTGAAGTTTCTTAAATATATTTTTAATTTTGTAAGCCTAACTAGTGGGTTTAAGTGTTATCTCTTAATGTGTTCTTTTACATGTTTAGTAATTTTCTTTAGCAATTATTAGCATAATTAAGTCAATACTAATTCTTTCAAGGAAAAAACTATGGTAAATAATGGTTCCTGTGGAATAAGTGCTTATGGTCGGACTTCATTATTGATAATATCTTGTCAGTTAATAACCTTGTCATCACTTTAGATGATTGCAATTGCTTATCACGGATTATCTACAAATAAATAAAATATACATTTGTGTATTTTAATGCTCCAATAGGTTTAACGAGACTGGTTCAGCTTCAGTGATGACACATGAAATGCAACGATGCCAAGTTGTAAAATTAATTCTTCAAAAATTTAATACATTTCATTCTGACACTCGCTACTAGAATGGAAGTATTGGATCAATCCTCTAGAGAATTTATTCCTACAAGAATTGTGCCCCTGAAGAGTATCACCGACGACAGCGAAGCCTATGCAATCCAGGCCGCATTTGACAAAGCTGTACTCGTGTGGCCAATATGTAGTTGAAGTAGTTACGTAATGATATTTTTCTTTTAATTTCTTTTAAAAAAATGAGTGTTTTTGAGACAGAGATGAATAAATAAGGTGATTCAAATTTATTTCTGTACTGTCTTCAATAATATCATTCAAAACCATGTCCTCTGATTTTCCTGTACACTTATGCGTGTTGCGAGTAAGGTTGGATTCACAATAGTTCGTCGCATCCATGAGTGGCCCGTTCGTCCAGCAGTCACGTGATCTTCAACCAATCACAGGGTAACTTTTTTTTATATCCGTCCATCCGTCAAATTTTTACCAAACTTTAACTTTTGACAGACGGATGGATGAACCACCGCCTTCTGACGACATTCCTCAGACGGGAATATGCACTTTGAAATAAAATGCAAGGCGGTGGATATGTTTATTTATCTTTAGTGGTAAATTCAGGAATTCAAAATTTAAAAAAATATTTGTGTATGTACTTATTACGTAAAAAAATTATTTTCCCAAAATGTTTCTCTTTGGAAAATGTATTTCCAACCAAAATATACCTCCTACGAAAGAAAGATTGTAATGTTTAGTNCCAAAATGTTTCTCTTTGGAAAATGTATTTCCAACCAAAATATACCTCCTACGAAAGAAAGATTGTAATGTTTAGTTGTCTGAAATTTTTCCGTACAGAAGGGTTGACGGAAGACGGATTGTTGCGAATTGCTTTCAACTGATGTACGAAAACGATAGATGGATGACTGACGAATGTGACGGACCATTGTGAGTCGAGCCTCACGTTGCGTTCAGACTTCCTGCTTATGCATTATTAAATGACAAAAGGTGTCGAACAGGCTCTTACAGGATATCAGTTTAGTCAAAAAAAAAANTCCTGCTTATGCATTATTAAATGACAAAAGGTGTCGAACAGGCTCTTACAGGATATCAGTTTAGTCAAAAAAAAAACATGTCTGTTGAAATAAATTATTAATATAAATTCTCTGTTACCCCGCAAGAAATTAGTAAAAATTNCAAAAAAAAAACATGTCTGTTGAAATAAATTATTAATATAAATTCTCTGTTACCCCGCAAGAAATTAGTAAAAATTAACTTTTTACTTGGTAATACAAGTCGCTTGATGTTCAAACAAATTTTGGCTACAAGTGAAGGCCAAGTTTACGCTTCTGGGCATATCATTTTATTCGCGAAATCGCTGTCCATTGAGTTCAATTGTTTTGTTTTAAAATAATGTTGATTTTATGCCAGATATGATAAAACACCATTTTTACAGGAAAAACTGCCTTTAATCACAAAAGAAAACACCTTTGCAAAAATAGTTCCTCGTTAAAATGTATTGCGTAATATTTTTAAGCGAAACCATTTACTTAGAAATATTAGCAATAATAGGTGCTTGAACCATGGATAATCTTGATAAAACCTGTAACATCGCTAGGCGCGTGGTGAGAAGGCCAGGTGCACTTTACTTACTCTTTGACCAAGCATGCAGTGTAACGGATGGAAGCAAGTGCAAATGGCCGAGAGATGAAAGAGATGATGCAGCTTTTTTTATTTTGTGCTAGACAACTTCCCCTGTCGAAGGCATGTAAGAGGAAGAAAAAGGGTGCATGGTTGAGAGAGAGAGTGTGTGTGAGAGGATGCCACTCAGGTTGCTATATAACCGTTTCTCCTCTCGACGGGCGTGTAAGGGGAGGAAGAATGCCAGACTTGCCGGCCGAGTCGCCGACACCATCAGCTGGACAGTGGCAGCGCACCGCAGTAATGATAATCAGCAGTGTGCTTAACGTATTTCACACCCAGTTTAGACATTTGAATAAACAACCAGCTTAAAAACAAATGCTGCTGGAAATCTTAAGTGACGAAACCGAAAGATATTTGGATCGATGCAATATCCAATAAACGATAAAAATGGGTAGTTCTATCATTATTTATATAGGAATTTTGCAGGGACCACTGAAAATTAATTCTAGATACGGTTTATAGGTATTTGAGTTTTTGTTACGTAGAGAGTCCTCTATTTGTAGAGAGGACGAGACTGGGCAGCAAAAGGTGCCCATAACTCATTCATTTCAATCTTGCAGCTATGTTATTACTACGCTAACCATTCACAGTGCTTCTTTTTAAACAGAAAAACTTGATAGATTTTATTTCTCCCTACTCTCAAGATCAACTAGACGTGGCGGCCCCTGAGGTAAACATTTCCAGTGTTTGTTCATAAACAGACAATAATTGATACCATTTAATGTCAGGTGTGTACTGGAGTTTATACTGATCATCTGTTATCGGATATAAGGAAGTCTTTAGCGCATTATTTAAGTTTCACTTGCACTTCTTTTATCAACGACTTAAAATCTATCAACTAAGTTAACGCTCTGCCTGGCTGGTGGATGAAGTATGTTACAGAGGTTTGATAGAAGAAGAAAAAACATTAGTTTGTACTAGTTTCTAAACACCAAAAGCAGTAAGAAGTATTTTGTGTCCAAAGACAAGTTTCAAGTTACCATTTCAACTACAATGATTATCTTTTGGGCGTTAAAATGGCTAAAAACTAATGTTTTCACAATCAGATTTAGCTAATAAATTTTTTATTCAGCACTTTATAGGGTTACTGCTTGATTTCACATACATGTGAGTCGCCGATGGAAACACTGCATGCAGTTGTTGAGTGCCTTGCACGTAGAGGCGATGAGGTAAGTGGTGAGTGAGCGAGAGGTAGTCTTACGGTTCACATGTTTCGAGGTCTCTAATGCACAAAATAGAATAGCTGTAGGCAGGTGGAAACTCTGTTGCAGGCAAGTGGTGCGCAGTGAACAGGAATTAAAAGAGTTTTGAAAATGATTTTTTTTTTAATAATTCGAACCACAGTTGGTTAAAACTGCTGATTCCAAGTCCATGAATGAAGCGGTCAGACTACAAAGTTAATATGATTTGCCTCAACTATTCTCTGTCTCATATTAGTTGGCCAGATTCTGACAGTCAGTGAGTGGCAAATTGACGTATATGAAACAAAGTGCCATTTACAAAATCCTGTATCAGCTGATGCACGAACGAACAAAAGTTAATATTACGTTGGCTATTCTGAGTGCACTGCCGACGCACATTAGACCAGCCGAAAATACGCTTTAAGAAAGAGTTCCTACATTAATTAATACATTTTATTTTATGTGGTCATAAAACAGCGGTTTTTAGTGTTAGAAACAACTTTGTGCTAAAGTAGAAATGTATAGGTTTTCAAAATTAAAGACATATTAAAACTATCCGTATCCAATGAAACACAATTTCAAAACCTTTTTCATGTCTTAATCGCTCCTCTCCAACCCCGTTTTCATTACATGCTTGATATTATTTCCAAAAGCATACAGAAATATTGCATAATATTGTTAAATTATTTTTTAATAATTTGATTAAATATATTTTTAATTCGTGTTGTTCCGAGCCAGTAATAGAAGAACTGTCAATTTTACAAATACGCAATCTATTGAGCAAAGTAAGCGACACAGACCTAGCTCCGGATATATTGTGCGTGCCATCTATCAGATTTTTTTTAATCATTACCAGCCAGAAAAAAATAACGTTCACGTGCGATATATATATAAATTTACAAACAGATACCAATAGTTTTATTTTTCACGAGCTCTGCATAATTTTTAAAGTAACATATATTTCGTGTACAGTGATTTTGAGTACTAATAATTTCTATTTGGCAGGTAATTATTTGTCTACGTAAATTATACGCCATATTGTTCTCTGAAAATCCATTTACTTGTTTCCGAAGAAAGTGTGACACGCGTCAATAGTTTTTAAGCAATTCAAATGTTATTCCACATCACATATTTCTAACTCAAATATATTATCTGTAATATCAAACATGTGATAATAGCTACAACTACAGTTTTGCACATGTTATCCCAAATTCACTGTCTCAGACAAATAAAAAAGGGTTAGCAAATATTAAATTTTTACTTTTATAACCTACTAATTTTTTTTAGACAGTTGTCAGTCTAAAATATTTTAAAATTTGTTTAGCATTACATTTTTTTGTAGTTACTAAATTTTAAATTAATTATTTATATTTTTGCCCTTGAACATAACAATTTACTGATTAATGATTTATATACACATTACTATTACTACAATCGCAGCTACATATTTCTGAGTAGCAAGTTTGCCTAAGACATCCCACAAACAGTACATTGACAAGGGAATCGGCTGATAATGACAGCGTGAAAATAAACAACATTGTTGCAGTGTGGCCGATCAGCTGATGGCGGAAGGATATGTAGTCAGATGTAAACAGTGGCGCTACTTTCGCAGACCTGTCAGAATCTGGCCAACTTATATGATATAGAGTATAGCATACTTCCATGTACATAATCACACTGATGCAAATTTTGCAAGATCCAACCAGATGTAACATTTACAGCTTTTACACGTGTACAGTCGGTAGCCAAATGTTATGTTGCACATTAGTCAAATGCAATCAGTCCATGGATGTAGACTGTAAAGCACCAGGCGGGCAGTATTGATTGTGCATGCAGTGCAGTTTGTGGAGGGATGTCAAGCCACTTTCCCTCTCGCTCATCGACCAGAATGAGAATGGTTAAATGTACTACGTCACTGCACACCGCACCCCTTTCCCCTTCCACCTTCCTCCCTCACGAGACCTGTCTAATAATGAGTTAACATTTCAGTTATTAAACCTTCGATTTTCCTGCATGAAGTCAATGGAAATAGACTTTGCACTTACTAAAGATTGCCCGTTGCGATGTTTTTTGACATACAAGGGTTGGGGGTGGTTCAAAATTTCTGAAACACGAGGGGTTGTATCAGTGGGGGTTTTACTGGATGAATTTTTCACTAAAAGTTTACTGTCGTTTTTCTTCTTGATATTTCAATCTAGTTTCAATTTTTCACTGAACAATTGCTATATTTTCTAATTTAATAAGCTTGTGTTGTATTCCAGTTTTCTGAAAAATCAGCGGTCAGCATATTTTTGGCAACCAACTAATTTAAGGTTAAAATTTTGCTTGTGATGATGTGGTCACCATTTGATCAAATGACAAACAAAACATTGGCTCAACTAGTTCAATTTGTATGGAATCATGCAAAATATGTTTGTGAAAAAAGGTGACTTTATGAAAACCTGTTAAATTAAATCTGAAACTTCCCACTGTGATTTATTGTTGATATTGCATTTTCATGCACATTACACAGCTGACACAAAATAGTTTGAGACAACTAGCCACACAGACTTCAAGAACAGTGTTGCAGAACTCATTATAAATTAATACTACAAGAAACTTAGTTACATCAGGAGATCATTTTAAGAAGTCAGGAGGGGCATTCCCTCTTGGTATCCTGTTGCCCTCCTATGCAGGCAGAAAGAATTTAGTAGACAGTTGATTCAGCCTTAACAAGAGAAAGAAAAATGGTCGCTGATGCTGCCGGTGCAGGTTACATGGAGGTTGCATCTTTACTTGATGATGAGCAGTTTCAATCTCTAAGATGGCAGCGGTTGCCTTCAGCTAAATTTGCCACCACGACCCTTTCCACCCTCATTATCAGACTGCTACATCACACAACTGAAATTCCTTAATTGTTGCATCGTGTGATACACACTTGCATCTCTAAAACCTTCCAGACATCAGTCTGAACCCAGTCATATAAGTTNCCAGACATCAGTCTGAACCCAGTCATATAAGTTTTCTCATTCTAACCAAATTGCGCAGAAAATTAACAGGAAGCTGCTTTTCCAAAACTTACTCAAAAACAAAAAACACATTAGATTACATAACTGATGTTATCCTTATTACCCAACTCAACTAAACAACTGAAACGGGAAAAAAAACACATGGCAAATATATACACATCACTATTGCCAAATTGTGTGTGTGTACACACACACACATATATNAACAAAGCAATTGGCAAGATGTCTTAACATAGCAACATTTCTTAAGAAATTTCACTTAGAATACTTATAATATATACGTAGAAAATATATATAAACCACACACACACTTGTTGTGTGTATATGTGTGTGTCTATATATCCCCTTAACAGAAAAATACCACAAAAAATTAATATTCCCTTAATATCACGTATTGCTGTCTGCATCATTACAAAGTCAGTATTTTTGGGGCATGCATATTTGTTCCATTACAGTAAAAGCAACTAAAGAAAACCATTAAAAATTTACAGAAAACTGTACTTGGATGGAATAAGAAAATGTGACTTCTTTTGGTTTTGTACATTGTATATTACCTGCATAGAATTTTGAGCAAGTTTTCTGCTGAAATACCCTATGACCACAAAACACAGCTTATCATTTCAACTTCAGTAGCCTGATGTCTTCTACCATAATTTAAATTCCAGCCTAAAAATCCTTTATATCCCAATAATTTGTGGAGCAATTAATTTTCCTTTACATAAAAATAGAAATGTGCCAGTTGTCTTATTTTCAAGGTCATCCTGTATTTGGTAAATATGGTAACTTGCCCCATGTTCAACCCAAGTTCAGTGAGTGAGTGAAGAGATTTGGTTGGCTCTTAACGGCCCTACTTACCAAGTCGGCAGCTGCGAACTTCAAATGAGGAATCAATGTTCAACGAAATTCCTTCTCATTGTGTCACTTTAAAGTTAACTATTTCAAACAAAAAGTATTCTACGTGAAATTTCTTAAGAAATGTTTCTATGTTAAGACATCTTGCCAATTGTTTTGTTTAATATGTTTTTTCTCTAAAATACAATACTGAAATTGACATTTAAAAAAATGAATAAATGTTTTTTGTTTGAAATAGTTTATCTTTAAAATTGACACAATGAGAAGGAATTTTGTTCAACATTGATTCCCCATTTGAAGTTTGCGGCTGCCGGCTTGGTAGGCAGGGCCATTAACAGCGAGTTCTCGAGAGCCGATCAGGGTGATTGAAGTGAATGGCGCAGCGCCAGAATAAAAGGGCGGGAGAAACTGGATATCCCGAGAAAACCCGCTGACCAGCAGCATTGTCCGGCACGATTCCCACATGCGAAAATCCCGAAGTGACCCGGCAAAGGCCCAGTTCGCCTTAGTGGGATACAAGTAGGCTAATT
>NQII01001437.1:0-48923 GCA_002778355.1 Clitarchus hookeri | reverse complement strand
AAGCCAGAGTTTTCGGCCGATTTCGATGGGATTTGAGGGAGGAGTTACTCTTAAGACACACCCTCGATTTAAAGGTAGTTAGGCCCTTTTGGATAAAAGTCAGTACCATAAAAATGTACCATAATTGTACCATAACTATCGTACGAGGTCAGTTGGCCCACATTTCGTGTACCATAATTATGGTACGGTGTACCATAACTTGGGTATTTTGTACGATAATTCAAAAATTCGTACCATAATGGACTCTGTACAATTCCAGACCCCTAGGAAAACATTAAAATAATAAAACTCTTTCAAAAAAATTCAAATTACACCCGTTTACCTGCCTAACCCAAGAACAGTGAACCCGCGGATTCCATCATTTAAAATTACTCTCTGTGATAAAGGATAAAAAAAACCTTTCCGTGGGAAAACATTTTGGTTTTCGGTGGGAAAATAACCCAAAGCCGCAGGAAGATACTGATTGAGAGATTTCACATTGTATTTTGGCACCACAACTATCTAGTTGCAATGAAACAGCACAGACAAAGTGGGAAACAAACTATCTACATTGACGAAACGTGGATAGGCAGTAATTTGACTTTTGGTAAATGCTGGCAAAATTATGTGTTCAGCATACAAACTCCGTGAATTTGGGCAATAGGTTAATAGTTGTGTTCACGCAGGGGGTATTAATGGATTTGTCAAAAATGCTCTCCTTGTTTATAAAGCCAGGACAGACAGTATTAATTTCATTAATAGATTACAGAGATACTTGCGCCTAATCTCCTTCCACCATCTTGGGAGTGTTAGATAATGCACCTTATCATTGCAAACAGATAGACAAGCCACCTACAAAATACTCTGTGGAAGCAGATATGTTAACATGGTTAAGAAATAATTTTTAACCACTTTCATTGTAAGACAAAGTCATGAAAATGAGAGTAAGAAATGCCAATTAGTAGGTAAATTCTCTTGTGTAGTAACAGTTTTTGTTGCCACTTCAAGAGATAGTAATGCAGATTACAATAACTGTCCGGGTGCAGAACAGTACAAATATAGGCCTACTGTGCCTATGTATGACCAAAAGACCATAATTAAATATTTCATATTCAACAAAGAAATGCAGCAAGTTCTTGGCACACATAACATACAAAGAAAGACTACAAACAAGACAAAACAAGTGGCACAAAAAACTAATGAAACTTAATTAAAACCAAATGACCCTTTAGACAACAAACATATATATGTAGATAGGAAGCTATATATCTCAAGTAATTATGTGCCATGAGTCGATGCGGAAGGAGGTGCTTTATAAATTGGTGGAAAATTCTAAACCTAAAGAGAAAGTGCACAAATTCTACACGCATCTGACATTGGGACATACCTTGGTCCATCTTCCCCCGTACTTGTGCGACCTGAACTTTATTGAGCTGGCTTGGACGAAGGTTAAGCATGTAGTGCGTGAAGGAAATGTGTCTGGGGATTTATCTTTTCAGAAGCTATCAGCGATTACTCTTAAAGCGATAGATACTGTAACCAAGACCGACTGAGAAGGGTACTGTGGCCATGTGTAGAAGCTGGAGGCTGAATACTTGGTAAAGGACAGTATTGTGTCAGATGTCATTGATAATATAGTTTTTTATCTTGACGACAGTAGTGATTCCTCCAGTGGATCTGACGAGTGCAGTTCGGACAGTGAGGAAGAGAATCCGGGTTTACAATTAGCAACATTGCTTCCTTGAAGTGAGTGCATGTTTTAGTTTAGTATAGTATAGTCGTACGTTGTGGCTGGCGTATCGTGCCAATGCAGCATACCTGCCAGGGTTTCAGAACTGGCGCGAGGACAATCATTTCACATATCACGCATGCTATAAATATTATTTTGGAGCCCCCAACATTGTTAAAAACAGCTACAATGGAAGCCTGCATTGAACTATGCTCTAGTATTTCCACCAATAAATTGATAAGGGTCACTGCTGAAAGTCCCTAGGTATATTCTGTACCATATAAGAAGGCCACTTTTTGACAGCTCGGCGAAAGTAGCATCACTGTTTACATCTGACTACGTATCCTTCCGCCATCAGCTGGTCCGTCACGTCGGGGCTGTATTTTTTGTCAACAAGCTGTCAGCTAATCCACTTCTCATTGTACTGTAATGCTAAACAAATTTTAAGATATTTTAAGACTGACAACCCATCTAAAAATATAAGTAAGTTATAAAAGAAAATATATGAAATGTTGCAAATAATTAGATATTTGATAACTCTTTTTTAATTTGTCCGAGATAGTGAATTTGGGTTTAAATTTGCGAGACGGTCTGCTGTATCTATTATTNTCCGAGATAGTGAATTTGGGTTAAAATTTGCGAGACGGTCTGTTGTATCTATTATTACACTTTGGACGTTATAGCTAATATATTCGAGTTGGAAATATGTGACGTGGAATAACGTTAGAATTGCTTAAAAACTATTCACGCGTGTCTACGGAATCAAGGAGGTGGGTTTCTAGAGAACAATATGGCGTATAATTTACGTAGACGAACGATTACCGGCCGGATATAAATGACTTGTACTCTAAATCGTTGTATATGAAATATATGTTACTTTAAAAATTATGCAGAGCTCATGAAAAAATATAACTATTGGCATATGTTTGTAAATTCGTTATATATCCCGCAGGAGAGAGGTTCATTTCTGGCTGGTAATAGCTCGCAGAATATCCGATAGATAGCGCGCAGCACGTCACGACAAAGTTTTGATTAACTCTCTTTATGGTCAACAGATAGCGTATTTTTTAAAGTTGATAATTCTTATGTTTCGGGCTGGAAATATATTTAAAATTCGTGTCGTTTCGTCAAATTATTAGAAAAAATAATTCAACAATATTATGCAATATTTCTGTATGCTTTTGGAATTAATATCATGGACGTGTTGAAAGCAAGGTTTGAGATTGATGATACGACGTGAAAAAGCTTTCTGAAGTTAGCACAACTTCGAAAAACTTTTCCATGTCGTATCATTCTATTGTACATTTCATTTTGATCACCTAAACATAACTACATTATCACGAAGTTTAGTTTTTAACACTAACAATCATTGTTTTGTGACCTCATAAAATAAAATGTATTAATAAATCTACGAACTCTTTCTCATACGCGTATTTTCTGCTTTTCTGATGTGCATCGGTAGTGCACTCAGAATAGCCAACGTAATTTTAACTTTTGTTCGTTCGTGCATCAGCTGATACAGGATTTTGTAAATGGCGCTTTGTTTGTTTCGTACAAGTCAAGTTGCCACTCACTGACTGTAAGAAAGTGGCCTTCTTATACGGTATGGACCATACACACAGTACAATGAGAACACTGCACATCAGTTTTGAGCCTTGCTTGCTTATCACTCCCATGTTTTTCAACCTCAAACACGAAAATAACTCCAAGTGGACTACCGCATTAAAAATATTTCTTGCCCAAATACAAGTTTCAAGTTCTCAATTTAAGTTATTTATATATATCTTTTGTTTTCTTTCTTTCTTTCTTTTTTCTTTCTTTCTTTTCTTTCTTTTTTTTTGGAACTGGTGTTTAGAATCAGTTTCAGTTGCTAAATTTCCTATTCAGAAATTCTAGGGTTGTCTTTAGAAGGCATAATAAGTGTACCATAAAAGTATAGGGTCACCACTTGGTCTTGTTCAAGTGAGTTACTGATGGAAAGACTGCACGCCAGTCGAGCACCTTATGCATAGAGGCCATGAGGCAAGTGGCAAGTGACCAAGAGTCTGCCTTACAGCTCAGGCATTTTGATGCCTCAAATGTGTAAAATAGCAGTAAGCAGGCCTATTGCAGCATAAATGATGTATTTGACTTTTGCACACTTAGTGGTTGATGTGTGGGTGGGTAAAGCCCAGTGGACTGAGGTGCCAACCTGCCTGCAGGATGACCTGGAGGAGCTGAAGATGCGGGTACGGCGGTTGGCAGTTCGCCCGGTGGAGGGAGGCGAGAGCCACGGCTTGTGGGAGTCGGAGTTGAACGCCACAGTCGACAAGCTTGACCATGCCCTGCTGATGCGGGAGTGTGCGCTCGACCTCTCCGCCATGAAGGGCTCTGCCGAACAGTAGCAGTGACTCGTGGCTGGGTGCACTGCCCCCTGTTTTATGGCCTCGCCTGCCTGGTGCAGGCACAGAAGCATGTGTGATCACTCCACATCAGATGTCTTTGTCACCTTCGTATGCAAAGCACTGAACTGACATGCAACATGCACTCATGGGACTCGAAGCAACAACCTAATTGGTGTACTAAACAATAATGAAGAAAAGAGTATGCTCTGTGTCCCAATGGTACAAAAATATTTCTTTACCGAAAATATTTTAATGGCTAAAAAATTATCCTGAAAACATCCTTTTAATGTATGTTCTCTCTAAAAAAATATTTTTGTGGAGCAATAGAGTAACTGACTACTTGACCAGATTCAATAATTTTGCATTAATAGATGGATTTATAAAGTCCTACACACCTGTTCGTGTCATAGGTAAGTTGGTACTTTTAGGAGAGCAGGTAAATATTACATGAGCTATATTTAAGTTAAGTTTGTACCAGCTTAATTTTAACAAATATCAATGTAATATGTTTATATATATGGAAAATGTTTTCAGATACTTGAGTTTCAGAGAAACTGTGCAAAGAGAAAAATGTAAAGGTTCATTAACTTTCTTTAATAGTAATCATACCACTACATAAAGTAAAAGAGGAATGATTTTCTTATTTTTTAATCATTTCTCCAAAACATATCCATGGGGCTAGAAACGTGTTTAATTGGTCCTTAGATTTAAACGTTTTTGGCTCACTTTTTAAATTACGTACTTTGTATTTTAAGAATTTTGGTATAAACAGGTATTTAAATGTTTTAATTTATTAGTACAAATTTGAGTACTAAATAGCTTTATTTATATATGTACATACTTAGTCACACAATTGGTTGTTTTTCCTGCAAATGTACGAGTATTTGTACATTGTGAATGATATAAATTGCATGTGTAATGTACATTATAAAAAATAATATCCTGAAGCTAGAAATAACTTGCCTGATATTAGAATTCTGTTATTATTCTTGCAAATGAGTGGGGAATCTAATGTCAATTTCTAAGCAAAAGGATTACAAAACATCTTAATTAAAATCTTCATTAAAGATTGGCAAGCACGGAAAAATATATTTTTTTATGCTCAAGTACTAACAGCGACAGATGAGTAAATTATTGAGAAAGCATCTATGTTAGTTGTGAAATAACAAAACCACCTTCATGATGGTTTAATTTTTCATATTGATGGCGTTGGAATAACTTTGAAGAATAAAACAGAAAATAGCCCATTAATCCAACATTTAACCAAGTCTTAGTTTCTTGAACATGACACCTTGATATAAAGCTGGCTAGACTTAGACTTGTTTGCTGTTTTTTACCACCCTGCCTTCTTTTTCTGAAAAATCATTTTTAGAGTTGAAGTTGGTCAAAAAATTGTTTAAGAAATGCCATTAAAACTAACTTTGTGCTGTTAGTTCATTGGATACAGAATGTAAAAATGTACTTCTGTACAAAGATTGAACCCACGTAATTTTTAAAATTTGCCTTTGAAAATGTTTAAGTGCTTCCATAGCTTACATGTACATGAACATATGTTTTAAAAGATTTATGAAATGGTTTAGTGATGGGCGAGTTTGATTTTCACAGCTTCCAGTCAAGTCTAGTTCTGTATAACATTTTTGAGTTATGATAGAGTTTGCACCATAAATGTAGATGTGTACTGTATGTACATGGGTATAACGCCCACCCCTTAAAACTTATTTCCCATTTTATAGTAATAGTCTACTAAGAAAAAAGTTTGGCACAGGGCAACTTTTTCCCTCCTACTGACAAAAGAATGACTGTGTTAGGAACAGTAATGTCAGCCATATGATGCTGATAAAAAAAAAACTGTTACAGGGATGGGGTGGGAGTGAAGCTTTCTTTCAGACTGGTCTGTCAGCATGCAGCCAGGAGAGCAGACAAGCAGTTGACGTCTAAAGTTTTTTAATACTTCTTTTTTTTCACATACACGGGTTTTTAAAATAGTAATTAAATGAGAATAATAATGACTAGTTATGCATATTTCTGCTGAAGGTGTTATGTGCCATGAGATAAAGAGGTGTTTCATGTTTAATATGTCGTGTGGTTGTACTTATTTGTGTAGTGCTGGGACTACACCTGTCAACCTTTACAGTTTCAAGTCGTGTTATTTGTCGCCTGGTGCCACACAGCCGGCAAGAGGAAGTGATCCATTTCTGAGTCCCAATTTACAAAAAAAAAAAGGGGGTGTGGTTTATTTTGCATATATACCATACCGGTACTTGAAATTCTTGAGGTCACTAACAATAAAACTCTGAAATGCATGCATTCTGATGTGTCAGTGTCCAATCACTTCTATTTGTGTTTGTTTTCATGCCAGTTGTGGCGTACGTGTCATCTTCTGTCCAGTAACTAGTTCATTTCCATCATTGCCTAAACATAATGTTTATGCATTTAATGTCAATTTTCACTAATGTTTGTGTTTTTGAATAGGGCTTGAATTTAATCATACATTCCCATGCATAGGATTTTATTTAATGATAAGAAATTTTGTTTTATCATCGGGCAAAAAAATTTTGCCATGGAAAACTGACACAATTAAATGCATGCTGTATTTCTGCCTCAGTTTTTGTGGATAATCAGTAATACTGATCGTTGATCTGTTAAGATGATGAATTGTAGATATGAATAAAACCTTAAGCAAACAACCATAAACAGTTGTAAATGAGCACTTCATGTATTCGTTGCCAGAATAGCTTATGTGTTGTGTATCATCGGGGTTTATCGCAGCTGTATGCCTAAAAAATTACAAACAAACTAAGTGTCAACGCATGTAGCGGAGTTATTGTTTTTGTTCCAGCGCAACTTTAATGTTTCAGCAACATAAAATTATCTTGGCAATTAATAGGAATGTGCTTTGTAAAACATACGGAATTGCTGTAGCAAACAGAAACAGCCATATTGGGCAGGGCGCATTCAAGAGCTATGCACACTCTCTTAAGGAGCATAATGCCGATTTTGCTCAAGCTTGCATTTAACAACATGGGTCCATGAAACCTCATAGAAAGGGCCTTGGTGAGTGGTGTCTATTTTTAGATCTTTCCCTCTTTCCAGTCATACAGTAGTGGCAAAGATAATCACAATGGTTTGCAACCAAAATAAATGCAACAAACTTATTTTTCTGCCTATTTCCTTCAAATAGTTAATTTTTTAACCAAAATTTTTTTTGCTTTATTACTTGGAAGGAATCATTATTAACAGGGTTATTTGTGAATATTTGACTGTACAGTGAAATGCTTTTTACACTTATTAAGCAACCAGGAAAGAGTGTTTTGACAGGGTGTCAACTGAAATTCCATTTTGGAATTTCTTGACTTCTCTCTGTTTTCCAGGCAGAATCTCACCTTTTTCCCTAATCTCACCTTTTTCCCTGACCTATTTTCAGGACGTAAGCCTTCCAATACCATATTTTTCCACTGCCGACAGATCAAATATGCTATCAGTGAAGTTGAATAAAATTACACTTCAACAGACTAAGCAAGCAGAGCGAACATTTTATTCAGCCCATCAATATTTCTTGTGATGGACGCTATTGGCATCACACGAGTGCCCACCATTACAAATACAAAAATAGTGTATTTTGTACGTATAGGTCCTCACTTGGCAAAGATGTATTATTGCCAGTTCATAAACTTAAAAATTGAAATTTTAAAATGCATATGATCATAATTACATTATCCTGGATTCACACAACTAACAACTTTTGCATAGTGGCAACAATTTACATTTTCCCTGATCAAGGTGAAAATTCCCTGACTTCACTGTGGGTGGACAACCTGTTCAAAATGTACAAAAGTGTAAAAAGGAGACATTTGTGCTGTAAAAACAATAAATGGAATTGTAAAATGCAGAAAATTTAAAACAAGGGGGTGTCTGGAAACAGGCTGTACTGCAATTTTCAAAAACACAGCCATTACATTATAGCAGGACTTAATTGTGTGTACTAAGAATACTCATTTTTTTTATGACATTTAAAACATTGGCCACAGGTATTGCGTAGGGGGTATCTGCTGGTTATGACTAAACTCTTCAGTTTTCACTCAGCAGGTCAAAAATCCTAGCACGTACATGTCTCTGTGACCAAGACTGTCTGAGAATATTAATATAATAGAAAGTGAAAATATAGTGTACAGTATTAGTGATGCACTTGTTTTGTGGACAAGTGGCTGGTGGTGACAAATGGAGGGAGGGATGAAGTGTGGGAGAGAAAGGAATGCTCATAAAAATTGTAAAGCTCACATTTGATGACTACGAGTAATTCAAAGTGCATGTTTGCTGTGTCCATGAGAATTTGCGGTGTTTCTCAAAATAAACTGGTTTTATATAACTGCAAAAATTAACTGTTTAACTTGTGTTTACCTTATGTACCATAAGAGTTCAGTACAAAATATCACAATGCCAAACTTTCAACGTATTCAGTTGTTAATCTTCAGGGAACTGCTTAAATTTTCCTGATACTGGTATCATATTACATATCAGAATTTTACTCTTTGATTACAATACTGAAACTTGAAACCTGGGTTACAGTTTTTTGTCTTAGAATATACAGTACTTTAATCCATGACACATTTTTAGCCCTGTTTTTGAGTGATAATTGATAACATGTTACTGAAGTCTATATGTTTGTAGCTGGTAATTTTGGCTGGTAAAGTTTAAAGTTGACTTGCAGCAAGAGAAGCCTACTCCGTACATGTTATCGTATCTCGTATCCAATAAGTACTTCTACCTGCCTCAAGCTGTGAAGGAATTTTCTTACTATGTACATCAAAACATTTGTGTCCTCGTAACCTTTTTTTGAAACACTGATTTAGAATCTGTTCTTAAAATACTCCTGTGCTACTTCTATAGCACTGCCATGCTACTTTTTCCAGCATCAGTAACTGTTAAAAATTTGTAGTATCAAACTTTAAGTATTGATACCTTATGAAACCACTAGTAGTACCAAAGTTTATTGAGTGTCATTATTGACTCATTCTTATGTACATAGCTTGTACTGGTAGTAGTTGACTTTTATTTATTTTTTTCTTAGTTTGTATGTGTACCTGTTATCAAAATATCTGAGTTCATCATGATACTTGCCTCACCTTTTTGTTTTGTAAACTGAGAATTTAGGTATTAGTTACCTTTTGGTTCATAATTTTAGCTGCCATTCATACACCAGATTATTTGCAGAAACACATTTCATGGCTGTAAAGCTCAACATAAAAGTTTGTGATATTGATGTAATGATTAAGTTGTTCTATCAGATAGGCAGTGCTAAAAAGTAGACATGATTTGTCACTGGATCATGACTTCTCACCAAATGTCTTTCATTTTATGTACATTGTCTGCAAGTTGAATTGTGTAAGTACTGGTGATTGTCACAAGTGAAATCTTTGTAAGCATGGTGGTGTGGATGGACGATGAAACTAACTACTTATTAAAAGACAGGCATGTTCTTAGTGGTCTTTTAAGATTAATGGGTGTGTTTCCTCCTGTTGAATTGTCAGAAAGTAAGTACCAAGGGATATAGTTGATAGTTGATATACTGAGCTCACTGGAGGCATATTTTATTGGTGATAATTTTATTCAGTATTTACTGTGGATCAAAATGTAGTTGTATGCAAGAAACATAAACTTGCATCATATTTAGGAGATAAAATATTCTGTCATGTTTTTAATGTGCCAAATTAGATGTTATAATGTAATGTGTTATATTTGCAATGTTACATGCTAATGTTAAATTCTTGTTTTTCAGAATTTGATTCCCAAAAATTAACATTATTTTGGTAATTCCCTTTTGTTTTCACAATGTGACTGTTTTATGTTTGATTTCTTCTTGGTAATAATTTTTGTGTGTTTGCTTAAAATTAAAGTAAGTAAAAAAAATTGGCAGGCTCATAAAGCAGTCATTAGGTAATCAGCTTGACCTGTATATGTACTGGAATTTCCAGTATGCTGTAAGAATAGCTTTCTATGGAAATAAATCACAAATATATTGGTTATTCTCATTGGTTACAGTAATAATACAAGACAATTAATTAATGTTTCTATTATCATCTGGGTATGAATAAACTAACTTGGTTAGCTAATGGACATTAACAACTTCTCTTACTCTATGAATAGTTCCATGCTGTACCATTTCATCATTATTTATCTACGTGACTATGTAAATTTCAGAATATTTTGAATTAAATTTCCTTTATCCCATTATACAATGAAGAGTATACAATAGCAGCCCATAATACATATGTTCAGAAAGAAGGTACTGGGATTTTTCTAGGCCTTGATGATGGCTTTGTAAGTCCAGTCTGGTGGTTTCAGCCTGCCATAAGCCGAAAGATCAAATTTTCTTCATAGGAACTGGTTTCTTGATTTTAAATTTTTTATACATTGCTTTTTGAGTGAAGTGTATTTACACCTTTTAAGTATTTGTTATGAACAATTATGTTTTTCTATTGGCCTAACAGATTTGTCATTTAGTGAGAAATGGATGATTTTTTTATACAATGTAGTGAAGTTGGCATGCTTAAAATGTGATTGCATACTTTATTAATTGTGATATTTTACATATCGTGTAAACTACAAGATGAGTTAACTTACTTTACAAAGTTAATTATAGTTCCATAGACTTTCATTGTGCTACGCTATTCAAAAGAAGAAAAATCTTGGTAATTTTTTTGGAAAAGTAGTATTGTTTTGTGTTTTTGTGAGTACTAATTTTAGTGTTACAGTCAAATGTAATATCCATACATCTTAATGTGTCTATACCCTCTCTTCAACTATTATGTGTGCTTTTGAAATAAGTGTAGTATTTGTCATGTTGGTAGCTCATTAATTGTGCATCTCTTTTGTGGTTTCTGAAGATAAAAACTTTTACTGACACATGTGTTTCACACAGTTCTAGTTGTGTTTCACTGGTTCAGTTTCATCCCATGCAAGTCTTCAGTATGTGTGTATGAATGGTGCATTTGGTAGGACTACATTTTCAAGATGCAATTTTATTGTAAAACTGAGTGCTTTATCAGCCACCAGCTTATTTATCTTATTTGTTGTAAAAACAAGAGGACTGCACTAAAATTTTTTTTTTATTCTTCTTAAAATGTAATATTAAAAAGTGTTGGTTTTTTTCAGGGACCAGGTATGTAATATTTGGCAGTCTTTTCAGAATAATAACAATTTTTACTGTTGATGAATTTTGAAATACAAAAGTAGTTGATTGAAGATATACAACAAAAGTTATTTCTTATGTGTTGTTTTCTCAAGCTTGCACCTAAACTGAAAAGACTATACATGGGATGAAATATTGAACACAGCTCTTTGTGATGTGGCAAAGTGATCAAAATATTTCAAAGCAATCCACATCTGAAGATGTGATTTTCAAAACTGTTGCCTTGGTTGTTAGTGATTTTTTTTTTCCTTCAAATTATGGAATAATTAATCCATGAGAATTTTTTTATATATAATATTCTAACTTTTTATATGTGTGTAAAAAATGTTTTCTTGACAATGTGGAAGTGTTTTGACTTGAAGCACTTGACATTTTTTTGTGAATTGCCGTATAATATTGAGATTCTGCTAGTGCAGTTTACCTACGGTGCTATATTTCTCAGCCAGACTAGTAGTGTACAACTCACTTGTTTGAAAGATGTTGATCATTGTTAATGTTTGCATAGTTTAAATAGACATGATCATATGTTTTTTTTTTTACCCACATTGCAGGCAAGAATTTTCTCACCCTGTGCTAGATGTTAACAAGGCATTTTGTTTTTATATTGGCAAATCCTTGCCAGAAAATATATCATACCTCCCTTGTGGATTTTTGGTCACTTCTTATCTTTGTTTCAGCTCTCAAGACCTCGCTGTTAAGAGCTGCCCAAATCTCTTCACTCATTCTTATCTTTGTTGTTTATGTGCTGTTGGCCAGGAGTGTAGTAGGTTTTACAAAACTTGATGATGCCTGATACCAAATCAAGTTTTGTAAAACCTACTTGATGCTGCATGATAAAAATGCCAGATTCTTAGTTTTCTGTAAAATCGAATGAAGTTTACAGACAAGTAGTGAAATTTTCATGTTCTTGAATACAGCTGGATTTCTGCTTGATTTCGACAAACATTGTAGCTGCATAAAATGCCGTCCTATGGAAATGGTAACATAAATTTGTGAAATTATTTTCTTTAAAGCCGGGTTTTTAAAAAGAAAACCTTTTTCTTGCCATCTTTTTAAACAAGAAATAAGTCACATGAAGATAAAACTTTTTTCCCATATTGTTGTCATTGATAACTTGTTCTAAGCATATAATAAAGAAAAATAAATTATGAAATATGAAAGTATGAGGTCCATCAGGATACTTTGCACTGATAAATTACTGGATTTACAGGCAAACTAAGAAAATAGGATATAAATGGTATAAATAGACTCTGGGTATGGAATGTAGGTATACAATCCCTGTATTTTTAAAGAACTAGGAATATTAGATTGTTTCCTTTTTAACAAAACTAGCTTGTATCAAGTACAAAAAAAATTTCATCAAGAATTATGCTGTACAGGAATACCATATAGTTTTCACGTAATGTATTACTTTATTTTCTTATGACCAAAAATATTTAATTTTTAAAAATGTACAAAAAAAATTAAATGAATTAGTACTATGCTTACTAAGAAAGTCTAAGTTATTATTTGTTCAGAATAGTCAAAAATGAAATGAAAATGGTTTTGTATTGGGTTTTATGTAATAGAACTATGTAATGTTAAGTTGTCAGGAACAAATATTTTTTCAGCATCGATTAGCACACAAAATACAAATGTGTTTCATACATTACGCATTTCATTCTTATTTCTAAATTTTTTTGTGTGCACCTGCACGTATGTACATATGTTGAAGATCAAAAGGTCACAGTGATGTGCTTATAACTGTATTAGTTTGAGGAGGCTTAAATTTATCATCTGGTAAAAGTACAAATTATTTTCCAGTTATATTTTTTATTTTTATTTACTCAATATACCTACATAAAAAACAACTTCCCAAGTACATATTTGTGTTGTCACTTATTGCCTGCATCCTATTCCTTCACAGAAGAGTAAAACCTTTCCTCATTTTTAAAATAATATTTTGATTTCATTAAGAAAATTTAGTTAAAATATTGTGTGTATGAGAACTGACCATAATATATTACATGGGTGAAAATAGCAATGTTTAAAAATGCTTAAAGAATCTATAATTTAGTTGCTAAAGTAATGAAAACCCTGAGTTAAGATAAACTATGTAATTGCTCATTACTGCTGTGTTATTCATTAGTGTCCCCCCCTCCCCCCAACAGTTTTACAAATTATATAAACAGCACACTTTCTTTTGAATCACAAAATGCTAAAGAAAGATTTTATAACATTTTGATTTGTATAGTATTGTACTGTTTCACTCATTTTCTGTCATAAGTATGAATAAAGAAAGCAGCATGTGCCTGGAATATACATACAGGACACTGTTGGTTACTATTTGGTAGGGCGTGGCCGATTTTCAGTGTATCGACATCGGAAATGTTGGGTTTATTCTCTGCCAATCACTGCTGCAAATCTGATTTTTTTTTTTTTTTTGCCCCCATTAAAAAATAAATTTTGTTGCTTGTGCATCTGCAGATAGCATATTTTTGCTTAATTTTTAATAACTTGTGTATTTTCCAGTGAATAAGAAAAGTTTTACATGATTTGGAAATGTCAATAGTACTACTCACTCCTGCAAACACCTCAAAAATTTTGGCTAACCTAAAGTCGTCTGAACACTGGGCACTCTTGTTAGGTGTTAAATTGTCATTAATCAGGCTCTAAGAATGTAATATCCCAGCTGAAATATGTTACATGAAGATATCCAGAAATTTACATTTTATACCACGAAATTACAGCTATCAACACCAACACTGACTCTGTGTGTTATATTGTAAACAATTGCCATCAGCGCTGCACCACAGATATTGCACAAAACAAGCAATGGCAGTCTTTTTTTTTTACTCCGTATTTAGATATTTTAATGATGTTGAAACTATAACAACATAAATTTAAAATTAATTCACAGTGAATGTTGCTTTGGAAAAGGTTCTTAATATTGACGCGTGATGCTCTTTGATAAGTAAATATAAGCACTACTTCGTCTCATCTGCACATAGAATCACGTAACCCAGGCAGGGTGAGAATCTCAAATAACTTTCATCCAGAGTCTACCAACATGCCGCTAGACGCGGGGGCACTCAACGGACAAAGGCAGCCAAGTTAGTTTGTCTTATTATCAGACGTCACGCCAACCCTTCTTGTGTGATAGAAGTCAGCCTAGCGTGCTAGCTAAGCGCCTAAGTTCACACTGCGGATGCAACCCCGCATGACAGAGACGACTGCTTTCGCCACAAACCAAGACATGGCACCAAAGAGCGCAGCTCTGCCCACGGGAGGAAGAGCTCGCCCTGCACCGCAGAGAGCCCATGGAATATATGTCCGTGCACAGCCACAGAATGTCAGTTCATTCTCAGCAATTCACTCCACCACTTCCAGTGCTGGAGCTCTCTGCTAACATCAACGTCTTCGCGACCTACCAGACGCACTTTAAGACCTTCACCAGAAGCCCCCTGAAGAAGTCAACACCCACTACCCTTCTGTTAGTGGTACCTGAGTCCCTTCTGGACAACAAGCATCGAGTTATTTAGGATTATCCAGTATCATAGCTACTTAGCCACATCTGCTTTGTTAGTTCAGACCCAGGTCCCCTTCACCTGGTTTGCGTAGGTTAACTTCCGTTACAGTTCTAGGTAAATTAGGAGTTAGTGTGGTCCACCGTGTTATTCCTCTCTGAATAAACATGTCTTATATTAACGTCCATAGACGACAGTCCACCAAGGAAGAGCAGGAGACTGCGGCATTCCCAACATATTTTCCGAACATAGTGTATGACTGCGGGTTCCCTTAACTGGGTGCACGTACTTCCAAACAATACACATTAGACGGCCACCCATACTGTGCACCTGGTGTGCAGTACGGTAGAGCTCCAACAATTAGGTTCCAACCACAAGGCGGTTAGTCAGTCTGTCCCGTCCATTCATTCATCCACCACGTTGAACTGTCGCCGAAAAGATTGAGAGACTGGGTCTGAAGGTCTGACCCTATTGGTTCACACCCACATCATTGTCTGACTCTTGGGGTAAACCCACCGCTCTAACCACCGTGCTGAACTGTCGCCGGTTGGAGTTCTTGGGTACGACTCTGGTTGGTTCTGCCACGGCTTGGCTCAACACTTAGTTAGAGTACTTCTTCGCCTGCTCCTCTCCTCTTGTGTGGCCAACTGTAAAACCTACCTACATGCCTTACACCTGTAGGAGTGGTACCAGGTTGCATAATAGAAAGGCAGCTACCAACTCCAAGTTTAACTTGGGCTTTGACCCAGCCCCAACTGCGCTTTGCAGCATAACCCCCCGGGAACGAGCTCAAGCGCCCGACAGTGGGAGAGGCCTCACCTCCAAGCTCCCTCCCCCTCCTTATTTCAGCCCCCTTTCAAGACCGCCAGAGAACCACATCCCGTCGTCATCCCCTCCGCCAAGGACTCAATGTACCACTTAGTCTCGCAAACCCGGGGTGCCACCTCAGCTGAGCTAGCAGCCCTCCCTGGGTCTCTACCTGCATCACCCGCCGCAGCACTACCTTCACCCCGAGCCTAGGCACGAACTCCAGCAGGAGCCTACCCCGGTTGACGCCCGCCAAAGGTACCACCAATTGCGGTGTGCAGATTAGTAATACGTAATTCATTCGGCACACTCCAGACTTTGTACAAAGCGCCGCCAAACCACGTGCTCCAGATTGGATACTGGCCGGGCTCCAGTGAACAAACCATAAGTCAATGTGGACAGCCAGCCGTGTCTCTGACCGACATACCTAAAACTAGCCCTACCATGACATCCCTGTCAATCACAGACATCACGCATCAGTATGTTGTTTTACCATGAATTTCGGCCAGGTTCAACACAAAAAATTTGAACATGCAAATGTTTCCAGCAATGTTAATTTACTGCTGCATTTTTTATGTTGCCCAAACTATTGTACAACTCATGTTAATATTTAACGTGGTGGCTGAAAAAAATATTATTTTTAAATTTTTTGCTTGGTCTGGTGTAAACGCAACTATTTACTTCTGGCAATGGCAAGCTTTGGTTTTTAGTTTCCGTTGGGAACTATAATAAATAAATGTGACATGCCGGATAACTTTCATGAAATAGCGTACAAGCATACCACAATTTTGAATGTTTTACAATACTATTGGAATTTATGTACTTTATTATCCGTATGTTTCAAAGTTGTCCTGTTTCACATCTGTCGACATGTTTCGGCCACCGTTAATTTTTTTCTATGGCATCAGTTTATACAGAAAGTTTTTAGGAAATTGTGTTAGAAGTGAAAATGGCGCAGAAATCTGGCTTTGTGTGGAAATATTTTTCTCTTCCGGCTATAGATAATACAAAAGCAACATGTTTGTTTTGTGGTGCAATTATATGTTGTGTTGGTCTTGACAGTCATGGATGTAATTAATCCATAGAGATGGTAACTATTGTTAGTTTAGGTAATTATTGCTTTTGAGGTGCACAGTAGTTAAAAGCATTACGTGATCGGCACTGATGATCAGCATAGAAATGATCTGCAATTTTAGTTATCTGCCCAGTCCTACTTCTTGGTAGATGTTTTAGGCACAGAGAAAAATTAAAAACAGAGTACATATTCAAAGGGTAATATTTTGATTATATACCGAATAAACATTCAAGAAAAATACAGTTTTAAATATATGTAAATTGATATTTTCCCACCAGTTAATTCTTTTCCTTGTTCACTTCATCATCATATTTGCTTACAGAAGCACTGCAGTCAACCATGGCTTTGTTTAGAATTGCTTTCTGCACATGACGTAAGAGCTCTGCCTAGCTGGTGTATGAAGTGTGTGTAACAGAGGTTCGGTAGAAAACATGCGATTAAAAATGGTTCTCTAGTTTTTTTAGTGGTGTCAAAACATGATGAGCATCTAAGAGACTTTTTGTGCCTAAAGACAAATTTCAAGCTCTCGTTTCAACTCCAAGGTTTATTTTTTGGCTGTAAAATTTGCTAAAACAAATGTTTTCAAAATTGGTTTCAACTGCTAAATTTTCAGTGCAGAAACTTTAGATTAGTGTGCAATAAAACTATAGGGTCACTGCTTAAATTCAAGTTCAGACGAGTCATAGGCAGAAAGACTGCACGTCATTTGGGTGCCTTGCACATAGAGGTGATGAGGCAAGGGGTGATTAAGCAAGAGTTGGCCTTGGAGCTCTTGTGCTGTGAAGCCTTGACCTCGCAAAATACATGCAGGCAGGTGGAATCCTTAACCCACAGTCATATTCGTTTTTCTGACAAAGCTATATTTTTATATATTTTTTTATGAAAAGTAAAATGAAAGGTGTTGGTAGTTTTTTCTTTTCAACAGTGTCCTGTTATGGAAAATTAATTGAATAATAATTGCAGCTACAGGCCAGTATTGTAACTTTGTGCGAAAGTGGCTGACTGGCCCGATGCTCTCTTATGGCCATATCAGTTACCTACCTGTGGCAGAAGTAGACCATGATTCTAAAATACTGTCCAAGCCAACCCTGTTGTTTGCAGAATATTAGAACTTAGGAATAATCAGACATATCTGCACCCGTATTCTGAACCCTATTGCGTCAATACCTTATTGCTTCCATGACACTTCTTCACCTTTCAGGCTTGATGTAGCTACAGTATAACCTCTCCATATTGACCACATCTATAACAATTTGTTTTTAAAGAACAGTAGAAAAAGTAAAAAAAAAAAAAATTGAGGAATATTGGCTAAAAAATTAATTTGTTGTACTTTTTTTTATTACTGCACATTGCATTCCTTTTGGTGAGCACTGTACTGCACGTAGCACACATATCAAAATAAATACCATCCCTTAGCCCATCAATGCTAGTCAATACCCGTTTACTCTGCCTACCCTCTACCCCTCAGGCAGCTGAATGTGTCCGCACGTGACTACTGTCACATGTTTGGCCTGCCTGTGGTCCTAACATTGTGAACTCATTACGTGGATTTCTCTAGGTTTTTAATAACTATGTGTTTATGTATTATGCTTAGTTTTTTGAACTCGTTCAAAGCGTTTTTGGCTTGATTTTTTAAACAATTGGTGACAACCTGCACCTATTATATGGATTTGCTATTTCATTCATATGAATGGAAAAAGAGGCAGCTTGTCGCATTATATGTAGACCGTTTATGGTAAAGTGAGCACTTTTGAATGACCTAGTTCTTCTTTCTTCTATATGTTTATCATTCTGCCTCATGTCAATATAAACATTGCCATGTGATTTCATTTTATGTTTACATCCACTATGCAAGTCTGCTATGTTAACTGAATACATAAAAAAGCACCACATAATCACTGTTATAGTGAACAAGATAAACAATACAACTCTTCATTTTAGTAACATATACCTTATAACCATACTAGTAAAAAAAAGGGGGGGGGGATGTTTTCCATGGTGAAGTGGTTTGAAGCAATGTATTGGATTTTGGTAGAGTATTGCAAAAATAACATTTGTCCATAGTATGAAGATGGTAACATTAGACGAGGTATTTTGTTTTGTGAGCGCAAATTTAATTTTTGGTAGCCTCTTGCTGAAAAATTCAGAGTATATTTCAACAAAACATTAATTTATATTAATATATATGTTTTCCGGACAAAATCACAATACAGAATTCGCGACTTCCTCTTGGCACAAAAAAAACTGTTTTGCACACTGTTGATGTCTAACTAGCACGAAGTCTGAGTATTAGCATGATCACTCTAAAATGGAAAACGCAACTGTTTTTACTGTAGGAATGCTGAAAACGTTAAAGATAGCCAGCGTGGCTTTAATGGTAGTCTGAACAACAGACCCCCTCTCGTCACTTTACTGCCATCACCTCTTTGTCCTTACAGTTTGGCATTAATAACAGTTCAGTGAAAGAGAAGTATGTTGTATTGCCACAAGAAAATATGATGCATTAGGATAACATGCACTGTTTTCTTTAGCATTTGGTTAACACATTGCAGCGACATTACGTATTTTCCGCCTATAATGTCACGTAAAATGAGGGAATATGCCTCTTGGAAACACACGTGAACTGTACAGTTTTTCTGCTAATTTTTTAAAAAACCGCAACAACATTATTATATCAAGCATTTTCCTTTTAATGACATATGGAAAGGAGGGAGAGGATATTTATAAAAAACCTTGCAACCACATGCCTGTATCCATTTCCTGTATAATTTCATATTTTTACACAAGTGTAATGGCCTGCATCTTGCTTCCACTCACGTTAGAATCACAATCTAGAAATACTGTCCAAAATGTAGGTCAGGTCATCAATAACTATTGTAAAATAAACCAAAAAATGTGTCAGAAATTGAAGTCCAAGTGAAATAGCATAATGAAGTTGTCAATAAATAGAAATTTCAATCGTAATCAGTGTAGAAAAGCCAAAAATCATAATTATTATAGCACTAGACAGTCAAAAACGTATGTAACAACAAGCAAACTCCTCGGGAATAAAAACGGAAACAAGGTGGGTGGAACAGGTGAGGTAATAAAAAGGAGAGTTAAAGGTGGAGAACTGCACCAGTAGAGGCGGCGCTGTAGAATTGCTGTCAGATCGACGACCTTGCTCACACGTCGCGCACTAGTGATGGTAGGTAAATTTTAATAAATATCTGCTGGGTCTTCTTTTTTTATTTTCACCATACAACGCATTCCACAAGGGTAGAGTGCATACAATATGTATTATTTGTGAATGTTGCAGCTTTCAAATGTATTTAAATAGATTTTTGCTACAATTATTTTGTTTTTAAAAGTTTTTCACTGAATTTTTTTCTAGCTTTCACGGTTTTCAAAAATTTATCTGTATGAAACTGGTGCCGTACAAACTAGGTTAGAGTGCGGTATTCTGAGTAAAATTATACCTCAATTGTGCAGAAACAATCATTGTAAGTCGCAGTTCCTCAAAATTTGTCCATACAAATGAGGTGTTTGTACAAACTGGGTGCTGTAAATTCTCGAGGTGTATTTTCAAAACTAAGACTGACAGTTGTTTTACTTTACATTACATAATATTTGATATATATATATGTATTTTTTTATTACTATTATTATTATTATTGCACACGTTCATAGTATCTTCAGTACCAAACACAAGCTAAGGTAGTTCAAGTACTGATACAACTATCATAGAGGCTCAAAATATCATGACTGTTCTATGCACCTTTGAAGTATTGTGTTAATTTCAGCAACTTTGTAGGCTGTACCGTAAATGACATGGTACTTCACTCTCAAGTATAATTTTCAGGGCAAGTGGGTCCTTGTAGTAGTGAACCCTTTTGTTTTTTAATTATTGACACAAACAGTGAATTTATTCTAGAATCACCATAATTCATTTAAGAGTTGTTTTTTCCGTTTCTTTTTCATGTGTGAATAGACAAACCACAAATATTTTCACCATTTCTGATTTTATTTGTCTGTGCCGGACACTTTCTGATATGTAACGTCATCGAATTACAGTGGCCTTTTGATCCAGTATTAACATCTTCATTCGTTAATGCTACGTACCAATTTCGACTGCTGTAGATATTTAGAAAGGTGATGACATAATCAACTCTGTTATTCCAGCGTAGCAAATTTTTTGCCAAATTATAATGTTACTAAGTTGGAAGCAGATTAAAAAAAATGGTTATACATAAGCTGCATAACAAAAGGTTTAATATTCAACATTTATTTTTATATTTTATGATTGACTAATTATAACTTGTTTTTATTGTGTTAGTTGTTTGTTTTATATTAGTAATTTTATTTTTAGACGTTAATAGATTTAATATTTCAGTGTCTACATTGTATTTTTCATAGTCTGTTCATTCATTGGTTGTGAACTTGGGATTTGTGAAATCTACTCTTTTGTGCATCATGTCCATCCATTATGTCACATCCCTTTTGAGGTTTTACATAAGCGTTGTCCATAACTAGTAATTCACTGATTGGCTGATGGTTCATGTAATATTATTAATCTGAGAAGTCTGTTTTGTGAAGAGATTCTGATCAAATTCTTTTGAGCTTATGTCTGAAAGTGCATGCATACATCATTCTCTCTTCTCACTCATTACTTTCAGACGGGCCTTAAAAGTTATCTCTGTACACTATTTAGGAACACTTCTGGCATGTTGAATTGTACAGTATCTGAAAGTTGTAAGGTCTTTACTCTTTACGTACATCCCACAGTTCATGTCAGTTGTTTTGATGTAAATAGTATACTTTAACGGAGTTTATGGGATTTATCCAGGCAAACCTGGCAACAGATAATTCAAGGTAGGTACCTGACTTATTTTTTATATTATTATTTCAGTTGTAACAGTGAATAAAACTAATTGTATATTTGTTTTCACTATTATTGTATAATTTTGAATTGTGATTGAATCTCAAGTACTTTGCAGTATTTGTATTCTAATGTTTTATTTCCAACCCACAGCAATGTATTTTACTAATCTGAGCTTGCATAGCCAGCCAGTAAACCAGGTTACTTTGTTGTGTACTGAAAATAAATTTTTATAGAAATAAAATATTTATTATTTGCATGTTGATAACCTTAAAAGAACAAACAGGAGCACAAGTACTCTGTTCTTTCAACTTCCTGTGGCAGTGCATCTATACCATCAACATGCACTGATTAGAAAGTAACATAAAGTTACTGATATTTGATGAATTTGAAACACACTATGCTCACTTCACATGTTTCTATCATGTGTCCCCAGAGAAAAATATCAACTTTTTTAACTTTTACTCTGAATTCTTTTATATGTATATTCAGGAATCAATTTTAATGAATTTTAGTGCTTGTGGTGGACATGTTTGTATCTCCTCATGCCTGTCAATAGCACTTACAACGTGTTCAGTTATAATATAATAAAGAGAGAACGAAAACTAAAAAAAATATATCCTTTTTTCTATATTTTTGCCACACTGTAAATTAATATACAGGAAATTTACTTGAACTTATTTAACTGTCATTTCATTTTTCATCACACTCTTCATCGCTGTCACTTTCATCTGCGGAAGTACANTACTTGAACTTATTTAACTGTCATTTCATTTTTCATCACACTCTTCATCGCTGTCACTTTCATCTGCGGAAGTACACGTTTCCTCTTTAGTTATTGAAAAGTCACCCTATGTGTGGGACATGTTTCATTATTTCCTAAATATGTCGTGTATCACGAGGATTTTATACTCTACTCACATTTTATGTATAAAGTTGCCGCACACGACACAAGTCACTCTTGAAGCCCAGGGTTGGCTTCACCCAGCTGATACATCTTATTGGACCGCAACCCGTTACGCACCATGGCGCGACACTTCCCCTTCGGCCGTGGGAGGGGAAATAAGTTGCCTTCGGCCCATCTCCGCCGCCTTTCTCTCCGCGACCTCTCTGCTACTCTGCTACCTCCGCACCCCCGTCGCTGGCCCTGTGCTCTGGGTATATATAGAGCCAGCAGCCCGTAGTTCAAGGCTGCCTCGCACAGCTCAGTTGTATGACATTACTCTGCTCGAACGCGCACAGACTTCTACAGCCACCAACTGTCACAAGTGGCTCAGTAGTAGGACATCACGCTGCCTGACCACGTGCCAACTTCAACAATTTCTGACTCTCAGCACCAGATTAAGCTTCGCTTACCGCTAGCTGATTGTCGTTCATCAGTCTAGATTGTCATGCTGCCTGCCAGCGCACCAAAGCCTTCCGCACTTCTCAACTACCCAGTAGCTCCGTACTTAGGAGTCACGAGTTCGAGTATCGTACGACTGGGGTCACCCTCGCCCCCCACATCTACGAGCTTAGGCATAATTCCATTTGGCATCCTAGGATTGGCCCTTCTGGCTTTAGTCAGGGTACAAGCTGGTTTATGTGCGTTTACTGTTCAGGAAGTAAACGGACATGATCCTAACTTGGTTGAGTTATCACTCACAGCTCACTATTCTTCTCAACCTGCTCCTGTTACCTCCTGCTTCGTCCGCAGAACCTCTTAACATTCTTGCAGGAGTAGTCGCAAGCCGCAACTTGTTCCTATCTCTCCATCAGGGAAAACCGTCTCTATGTGATGCTTGGATTTATGGCGAAGTCTTGCCTTCCTGAATAATACAAGAGCGGTATCCTTCCCTTGGCTATTACCACCTTCTGTAAGTGCTTGGGTCTGCTGGCGATGTCCCACCCGTTGAGTTACTTGCAGGTGACCAATACACAAACCTGTGTTAGGGAGCTCCGTCTCTTCGTGACGCTTGGATCTATGGTGACACCCCGTCTTCCTGAGTAATATGAGAGTGATCGCCCCTATCTTGCTGCTGACATCTTCTGTCAAGTGCATGGGTCTGCCGACGATGTCTCGCCCAGCCAACGTACTTGCTGAAGACTAGTAGTTCAGGGCTACCTATCCAAACCACCTGCCTACTTCTACTTCCTCTCAGGTCGCACCTATCCCTACGGTACACCCGCTGTCCACCTCTCTATACTATTGCCCTGATGCATGATGTGTAGTTGGCAATTTCTTTTTTGTTTCTCCGTCTTCAACTCAGCCTGTACGACGTCACCGTAACCGCCAGAGTATCAAACCTGAGACAGCTGCACCCAGAGGATGACTGATCCACTCACGTTGCCAGTTGTATTAATATGCACGTCAGTCGTGCCCCTGCCTAGCCAGCCAAACGAAGCCAGCCTGCCCCTCAACGAGCATCAAATACCATCCGCAACCACAGAACTACTCCGCTTTCATCCCTCTCCAAAAGAGCGCACAGCAAGGGATGACGCCGCCCACGAAGGGAAGAGCCGACCAGCCGAAGATGCCCAAACACCAAAGGAAGCTCCCGACGTCTCTTCGAGATCATCTACCAGTGAAGCTTGCTTCAACCCTCCTAACACACACTCCACTTGGGAGTGCTAACCCCGTCCCTTCGGGACACCACTAGACAACAGTAGGGTTAGAATCATTCTCACGACTTCTTTATTTTGTTGCTGTAGATTGCTTTTTGCCTAACAGGTCTCCTTCACCTGTTTGTTAACGTAACTTCCGCCGGTTGCTTGATAATCACAAAAGCCTAGGAGTTAGTACGGATCACCGTTTTTATTCTACTCAAAATAAATACGTTCAAGTCTATTCACTGCATTCTGATTCCAAGGATGATTTGTACCTCTCTAACACCTTTCTTGCCAACCGGTTTCCGACCATAGAGTAGAACTGCGGGCTCCCTTAACCGGGCAGCATGTACGGCTCAAAAACACCACACAATTCGCCAGCCACCCATACTGTGCACTCAGTGCGCAAATGCACTTGGTGCACTCATATGGTAGAGCCCCCTACTAGGTACACTCAATGAGGAAGTGACTGGACCATGCGAGTCAGCTAACTCACTTCATCCACCACGTGAGATTCGCTAGTTGGAGTGCCACGTCTGATGAGGTGTGACTCAGTCGCATATGAGCGGCTCACGACGAAGCATTAGCACCACCCCAAGTCAGCTAACCCGCTCCATCCACCGCGTGAAATTCACCGGTTAGAGTGCCAGGACTGATGAGGCATGATGCCATTGCCTGTAGATACTTTGGCTAGGGAATTCAGTCATCTGCCCCTCAGTCAGCCCCAGCACCAGTCTGCAGGTGGTAAGCCAGCATCAACAGCTGTCTTAACTGCCTCTAATGCTTACGTAGCTAGCCGCCACCCAACCAGGTTCACTTTGTATATAGCCCGCATGACATACCAGGGTTCTTTGCCCGAACCTGTTAAAAAAAACCCCGTAGACAAGGTGACATGCCAAGCACCCTGGTCACCACGCGTCAGCCCCTTATTCTGCGCCACAGGGCTGGACGAAATAAAGCAGCCAAACAGAGGCTAGTCCTGGTTGGAGGCCTGGAGAGTAGTGAACAGGATGCCAGCCAAGTCTACACCTGGAAGAGAGAGGAAGCTGCTCTGCAGAGATGAACAACCACCAGCTCCACCAGAGAGAATAGGAGCCTTCTTTATTATGTCCCATATGCTATCTCACCTTTACCTCCCACACCACCAAAGCTAGTAGTTCCAAGTCGGCCATCAGCCACAAGCAAGGTGGTCAGCAGATGCCTAAACTTGGGACATAGTTACACTCTGACCCGATTACCAACAAGACTTACTCTCACCAGTGCCCCTCCTCGTGTTCAACACCAAGTGATCGATGTTCCAAAATCTGCCGGCTCCACTCCCAGTAGAAACCCCCGTCAAGTTAAGTTATTGACGATACCTGCTTCCCAGCTCTGTGCGGGGAGGGGGAGAGTATAGGAAGCACTGACGTCGGCCAACACAAGAAGCACCCATAAGGTGGGATATCAAAAGTATGATATTGCAGTTATAAATAATTCAAATAAAAACTGAGAGAAAATATGTGTGTTGGTATTGCCTAATAAGAAATACTCCTCATGCAAAATATCATTAACCTGAGTGCACACAAATGTGGTGCGTTGTCCTTTACCTTGAATGAACTACACTAAAAACAGATGGTGTTTCCTTTCACTGCAGATGTTTCCATATAATTATAGTAATTAGAGTGCCCTTCTATGAAAAATTATTCATAAAAAATCAGTTAAATAAAAGGTTGAGGAAAACAAGTGCATACAGTCAGAGAACCCTGTTGCAAATTTTTGCTGATGGCTTATCAAGGGTTGGATTTGGCATTGCTTTGTTTGCTTGAGCTGTGACGTATAGTTAAAGATTGTAAGTAGGTATGTTGCTTCACAGGTGACATGGGGCTGTGTCGAGAAAACAATTTGTTTACAGTCTAAGTGCTGCAGTACAACACTTAGCTTGCATGTGCATTGTAGTGTTGCATGTAGGCTAGACTTAGTTCCTTTCAACACACTGCCAGTATAAAATTACAAAGGATGGCAGGAAGTGAAATGTGGTGTTTATGTTGTGATACACAAGTGCAGGAGTTCCCAAACTTTTTTCCACTACTTGATATTATTACGATCATTATGCATACGCATAATGCCTAAATCTAAGGATGTGTGCTGAGTTAGCGGGGAGGGGGGGTGCGTGTGTTGTGCACATTTTAGTGAATTCAAGGGTTCTGAGGGAAAAAAGATACGTTTTGGGGGCAAAACTGGGATTTTTTAAGGGAAAAGTAAGGTATTTTAAGGAAAGTTATTTTAACTTTTTTGTAATAAATATTTACATTTTTTTTAACTCTATTGCATACCACCTGAATTGTCTTCATGTGCCACCAGTTGGAAACCCCTGAATATGGTATACATTTCTCTTGCAATATTTACTAACTGTCCAACTGACATGTACACACGTTAAAAGTTAAACACAGTGTATATTAAATTTAGAACAAGTTTCATAAAATTTTAATACTTATTTAACTGCCCAATTTGATACACAAATGGCTATCAGAGGACTGTAATGGGCAAATTTTGCATTAAAAAGGGAAATGTATTGGAATTGGAATTTTGTCTGCTAATTAGTGCCGAAAAGAGTTTGTTTACCACTTGTAACCTTTTTACGTCTGCATACAATGTGACATAAAGCACTGTAATGTTATTTCTCTATAATAACCATTTCACACTTTTGAATTTTAAGATAGTGATATCAGAACAAGTTTACAAAATATTTTTCAGATTGAAAATATTTTTTGCCAGCAAATTTATTAGTAACATTTACCTTTTTTAAATAAGTTGTTTAAAGTAAACATCCATAAAAGACTGAATTTTTGTTTTGGCATTTTCCTGAAGCTGTTGTATTATAATTGAATATTGTTATGTCTTTTGATGAATAAAATTATATTAAAACTAAAATTGAATTCTTTTCAAAATGACAAAATTAATTTTCTTCACCAAGTGGAAAGAAGTATTTGATTCTTTGATGCTGTCGTGTTCAACACTGTATCGTAAGAGTTTTGTAATTTTAGCCTACTTTCCTAAGGAAAGATACGCGTATGCAATCACCTGAATGTCTGTCTGGAATGTATGTCCCCCCTTAATAACTTTTAAACCTGTAAACCGAATTTTACCTTACTCTGTCCACATGTAGTATTTAGCAAGTACATCCGACTTGTATAGTTTTTGATAATGCTAAGTACTTATTTTCAAAGTGGCGACATTTTTTTAATTTAGGGCACTTTGTTGTATCATAGAAACCATCAAACTGATTTTTACATAGTTTGATACATTGATAGTTCATGATGTATGCATTTAATTTATAAAGTGATAATGTTATTAGTCTGCCATTTTATAGGATAGTGCAACGTGAAAAAATAAAGCTTTTACATTATATCTCGGAAACTACTCAACTGATTCCAGTCAAATTTGGCATATAAGTAATACTATTGTATGCCATTTTAAACTTGTAATTTAAACAAATAAGACACTTATCAAAATAGTGGACATATAAAGATTTTAGGGATTATTTGCAATATCTACCAAACCATTTGACCAATACATAATATCTTTTGTCCGCAATTTCGTAAGATAGCACCTCGTGAAAAATAAATTTATGTTATTTCATGAAAAAAATTACCAATTGTTACCAAATTTCGAAATCAAGTAATGCTACAGTAGATCATGGAAACTGACATGTTTTAGTGTGTCAGACGCGTATTTTCAAATTGGTAGCCATATAAACATTTTAGATTACTGTGCCATATATAGGAAACCATGTATTACATTTCAGCTTATCTTTGTATACTAGCAGTATTTATTACCACCATCAAATGTGTCTACCCAGAGGTTCTTTTGTCCACAATTTTTATAGATAGTGGCGCACATAAATCAAGTTTTGTCATGTCGCTGGAAACAATTAACTGATTGCTATTTACCATTTTCAATTAAACTTTGTATGCTGAGAGTATCCACTAGAAGCATCAAATATTATTATAGATACCCTCTTTTGGCTTCCTTTTTATAAGATAGTGCCTAATGATAAAAAGTAACTTTTATGCCATATCTCTGGAACCAAAGAACTAATTCGCTCCAATTTTTTCACATAAGTAGGCCAGATTTCTTTTCAAAATTGTGGCAGTATAAATTGTATAGATACATTCGTTGTATGTATTAAATAATTTGACAAAACTTCAACTAAATTTTGTATGCTAACCGTATCTATTAGAAGCATCAGATATTTCTACACAGAACCTGACTTCAAGCATTTTTGTACAATATTGCTAATACTAGCCAAAATAAAGCTTTTATGCCATATCCCTGGAACCAGTCAGCCTATTCCACCAAATTCTGTACACAAGTAGTAAACTTTCATGATATAAGTGACTTACACACTTATTTTCAAAATGATGTTCCTGTAAATATTTGAGGGTGGCAAACCCAGTCTATTAAAACTTAAGACTGATTACAACCAAAGTTGATGCTCCGAATTCTACCTCCGTAGCTGACCTCCCGTGGCCCAGTAGTTTGGTGCGCTACTGGTCTGTGGTACGGGAGGCTCTGGATTCATATCGTAGGTAAGGCATGGGTGTTAGTTTAAGTTCAGTCATAAGTTAGTTTGTAAGCCGTCCCCTGATAAGCCTTTAGCCATAACACCAAGGGACATTAATAAGCCTTTTACAATTCCAATTCTACCTCTGTAATGCAGTTGTTTGCATGCCATCTTATAATACAAGGTATTCTGAGTTTGAGTCCCGGGTAAGATGCGTGTGTATTTGTAATTTTCTCACTAATATTGCATTTGTTTCTGGTTCTATCTTTAATGATATCGCTGTCAGCCAGACATTGACCCACCTATCATATAACATTTTAAGTACTTCAACAAAATGATTTGTATCCTTGGAGGAAAGTACGTTCATTAGTTGCATTGGTAAATTCTTGTTTGTGAGCATCAATCAACAAAGTTAGGCTAGACGCACACTAGTCCGTCACGCGCCCATCCATCCAGCGGTTACGTGATCTTCAGCCAGTCTCGCCACAGTATTTTACTATCTGCCTGTCAGATGTTTACCAAAACTTTTAACAAATGTAGAAACCACCACCTTCTGATGAAATTCTTTGAATATGAACATGTACTTTGAAATAAAATGCAAAGCAATGAATCAACGTTTATTTAGGTATCTTTAGTGGTTATTATGAATGGAAAATGATTTGAAAATTTACACAAGAAATGATTATTATGTTAAAGGGTTCGATTTATAGGATATGTATCTAAAAGAATTATCACGACAAAAGCATGAATTGCAATAGCTTCTGTGTTCACCGATGGTGGACGCCAAATCATTTCTTCCCCGAACTGACAGGTTATCTTTTCATTTTATAGTATTGGTTGTGCAAGATCTGTAAAATAAAATATTACCTTCCTTGCATTTTTAATTTAAGTAACAGATAGCTATTATTTGCTAAAGTGTCCTATGTTTAATCCCACCCTTCTAGAAAAATATATTCTTTTTCTGAAAATGTATCTCCATCTAAGAAAGATCATGATGTTTAGTTGTCGCACTAAAAACTTTCCTCAGAATAACTGATGGACAATGGACTATTGTGAATCACTGTCAAATGCCAGATAAAAATGGCGGGTGGATATCTGCCAGATGTGGATATCTGCCAAATGGGTGGACAATTGTGAGACCGGCCATAAGTTTAGTATTTGTTTTAAGGGGTAAGTTAGATTTCTATAGATGTAGCAGAAGCAAAAAAATGTGGTGCTGGAATGAAGTGAAAAAAAATTGGAGGAATAGGCGTAACATAAAAAATTCTTATTTATTCTCACCTAGTTAAAATCTTTTGTGCATTAATGAGAATGTGGCTACATAATATTTCTTTCTTTAAAGTGGGACGCTAGTTTGGAACAGGGAGAAAAATCGACAAATGTCCGTATCTAGCTGCTGCAAGTAGTTCAGCTATCTGCAGGTGTCGTAGACGCGCAGTTGGCTTTCGACGTGAACATTGATATATGAGGGGGGGAGGGGAAGAACTTCTACTTTTTCACCCGCTAATCCCCTCAGTTGCAAAATGGCCATTACAGAGTGTGGTCAGATGACAGATAACAAACCAGCACAGCACAGCAAGACTCTTAGTGATACGGACTGACTCATACTCAGTGTTTGTTGCCAATTCTAAAATTCAAATTTGCGGGGGCTGGGGAAGGATAAGGCATGTATTCCAGCGCCTTTTTTAACTCATCTTAAAAAATGTTTAGTTTTAAACAAGAAAATAGGTAGTCTAATCTGCTGTGACACAAACTGAAAATGTCATTCCGTTTGTTAATAAAGAAAAGGAATTAAGGATAACTGCCATATTGATTTAATTGAACTTTTCAGCTAACTGAAAATGTAGTTAGTTATTTAGCATGTAATGGCTGCCAAATAAGGTATTCCTGGTATATTTTTTCCGGTTCTAAATCATACAGNTCATATTGATTTAATTGAACTTTTCAACTAACTGAAAATATAGTTAGTTATTTAGCATGTAATGGCTGCCAAATAAGGTATTCCTGGTATATTTTTTCCGGTTCTAAATCATACAGTTACATAAAGGACTGTGAAAGACATTATAATTCCGTGTGCTTTGATACTCTAGGACAACTACTCGATGCTCCAGAATATTGCTTATTCGTGAAGGCAACATATAAGCAAATAATATTTAATATTAAGTTTTAACACTATTGTATTATACCGAATTAATATTCGTATATAATTTAAGAGCCTTTCTAACCGCTGTTATGAATGTAAGTNTTTATAATTTAAGAGACTTTCTAACCGCTGTTATGAATGTAAGTATAGGTACACATGGCCAGATTTGACTGGCGGCATTTGAACAGTGCAGTNTATATAATTTAAGAGCCTTTCTAACCGCTGTTATGAATGTAAGTATAGGTACACATGGCCAGATTTGACTGGCGGCATTTGAACAGTACAGTTTGTAATATCTCATTTATTTTTATGGCTTTAANGTTTGTAATATATCATTTATTTTTATGGCTTTAAAGTAGTGTGTCTAAATTCTAATTAACTATAGATATTGTAATTAACTGTGATTATTTGGAGAACTCTGTAATGTTCCCTCTTTGTTACGTTTCTACGTTATATTTAAATTATTACAGCCTCAAAGGTGGGCGCCATCTTGTAACGTTCGGCACTTGTTACTGTCAACTGTTTTCGTTGCCACGGCTTGCTCTCGACTAGATCAGAAGGTAGAAACACGAGACTCTGTTTATTGAACACTAGTTACTTAAGAAAAAAGTTCCATATTAGTTTGATATATATTTATTTATTTAACATTCTGCAACACAGTTCACAGACGCACAGACGGAGTTTCAGTATGCAGAGTACGAACCTTTACCATTAAATATACTATTGCAGTTAACAGTGCCACAGTCGTTTACTTAATGATGTTCTTAAAAAACTGACCCGAAGAAACTTAAAATGCGGCTACCTCCCACACCGGCTGAGAATTGATATATTAAAGTCTAGTTGCCGATGTGGGGGTTCTAGTCCTGCCCGAACGCGGCCTAGGCTAGCATTGCATGATACTTCTCGACTGCGCTGACCTGCTCTCACGGGCGTCGTGAAGTAACTCTCCCTGACGACTGACTTGAATAAGACTGCTCTGAGGGCGAGAGACAGACGCCTATTTTTGTGCTGCCTATCACCCCCCCTCTCCTGAGATAAGCGCCTGGCATCTGCCAGCAGCGTCATCTAAAACTGCACGTGTTCCGCTCTCAACACGTTATCGACTGCTGCGCCGTCAACAGAAACTAACCTCTAGTCCAACAAAAACTTGTTGACGTTGCCTGAAAATGCGCTAGAGGAACTAAAACTGTCGACGCATTCAACATCCCGATAAACTAACCTCTCGTTTCGTATAAGATATGTTGACGCATTAAACTGCGCCGAAGGAACTAAAACCTTTCGACGTTGCCCGATCCACAGAAACAAACTAATCTAATTAATGCTGACGCTTCCCAAAAAACGAAAGTTTGAAATGAAAACTGTAACCGTCCTCCTGATAAAACGTAACACAGCAAACGTCCGCCCATTAACCTACAAACGCACACGTCTGCCTGATAAACACGGGAAACGAGCCACCACGTCTTTAAACTTGAACCCGATAAAATTTACGAAGCTTTCCAAAGCTTCATACACACAAAAGAATTTTACACCCGAGTCCCGAAAAATTACGAATATTGCGTCATTACAATTCTAAATACATTATGACACTCTATAATTTCCTACCACTGCACGCTGTCAATGTTGAAGTAAGTTAATTTAATTTTCTTCACAATTATTTGCAAATCTTTGAATTTATTACCGTTGAGACTGATTTCCATAATCGTGCTGTTAATAAACGAGTAGTATGAAAATAATGCCCTACAAAAATCCTTACAATGATTTATGTATAGAAAAGAAGAAACATTTCTTTGAGGCTGTTCGGTTTTCAGCAATACAATTTAGGTTTAATTCTAAGAGAGGGTTACAAACACATACTGGTTTCCTGTTATAATGTTTCTTTATATGTTTGTTAATGGTAATACTTCATTATTTATAGCAAATACATATTTTAAGGAAAAGGTTTAGCAATCTTAAAAGGTTATGTGTGTGTATATATATTCACCAAATGAAACATTTAAACATAACTTATTCAGTCGAATAATTATCTAACTGTCAAACATCATTTAAACGCAATTATGGATACATACAAAACTATTTTACAAGCACGTTCAACTAATTAGTTTTGTTACAGTCAAAACTATAAATATCATGGTAGAGTTAAATATTTTGTTTAAAGTTAATAAACGTATGGTTTGCTAACAATCATGTGTGTCCATTGTTACGGACTTTTTCGCGGCGGCAAAATCAACTGGGTGCGGTACTGACCTGTATTTCGTTGGCTGTAGCGCAACGGAGTAATTTGATGGCCTTCATTGTAATTGACAGCTTGAGAGTTCATTTGTAATTATTCTGACTATTAGAACTACTGCAGTCTTTTTTAGTGTATTTATTGATGCTTAACAGTGTCAAAGACAATCCCGATGAAACAATTTCAACCCAAAAAATCTGCATAAGTTGACATTTTAGCAAATCTACATACATGCCATGCACTGAACTGAATATAACAATTAAAATAAGTGATTTGCCAAAACTTTTGCGATGGCCGTTGTTGCCAAGAGACAGAATTCAACAGCAATGAATATGGGTTCGGAACCCGGTCCTGTTGGATCTTAAAATTTTTTAACCGAAACTGTAGTTTATGGACAGCCATAAAAATCTTCATGTGCACCAACCAAATTTTATGTGTTTGGGACAGCCAGGTTTTCAGGAACAAAATAGTTGGTTGCACAGATATTAAAATTAATTTTACTGCACAAAACTATTTTCTTATATTCAACATAGCCATTTTCTCGGTGTAAAAAAAAACATATTATTACCATTCCCTCAACTAGCTTATGTTGCAAGAAAACTATACACCGAAGAAGTCAGCCGTTTTCAAATTCCCTTAAATTTCTGAATTTATATTTTTCGAAAGAAACAAAGTACTTGAATACTTGAACGTGTGTATGAATCTGGTGCATGTTTTTCTTCTAACCACATCAAACTCCCCTCCTTTTTTCAATATTTTCAACACCTATTCCAAATGAATTTGATACATGTTAATGGTGTTGTGCATCCCATTCCATCATTCTAGTTTAATTTCTATAATATTTGTTGCAATTTGTTATAGTAGGCAGGTAGATAGATCTTTACATCACGTTGGCAGCAGGTTTGTCAGAAACGGAGCAAGTTGCTCAGAGAAGTAGGGACAGGGAACCGTTTGTATCTTGAGCGCAAAATAATTGCCATGTAAACCAGCACAGCATTCGCTAGGAGTGATAATGGGCAGCCTCAGGATGGGCAGACTGCAAAGCAAAACAGAGAGTACTCCTGAAAGTGAGTCTGGTTTTTTCGCCACTGCAACACTTCACTCGGTGCGAGTACGATACCATGGACGTGTAGAGCACCTATAAAAAAATTCCATATTTCTTAAAACTTCATATAAATAGGAATACATAAGCTGTCGGAAGTTCCCGGCGTATTGCGTATTCAAATATGTGAAAATAAATATTTGTAACATTAAATACTGCAGAATGCCAGATGTTATGAACTGAATAGTCTTTGTTCTCAAATTATGGATCATTCGTGAATTATTCATAATTGCAGAAGTTGGGGATTTGATAACTCTATTAAAGTATGGTAAACAGCAGGAAATGCGGAATATTATGTATGTTCACTCTGTTGTATGAAACCTATCCATGTAATGAGACCTTGATTACTTTAGATTTCATGCTTGCTTTCAGTGTACAAAGTCACTCCTATTAATGTTTCAAATTGTTTAGTGGATATTCTATATACATATATGTTATATACTGAAGCATATGCATACATACATGCCCACGAATACATCCATATTTCATTCGGCAGTTTGTACAAATTTTCTCTCTTCACTACATAGTATAAAAGAAAGTCCCTGGCGCGTCTCTGTCTGTCTGTCTGTCTGCGCTAATCTCGAGAACCACTGAATGGATTTGGATGCGATTTTTACTGATATGATCTGCATTTATCGAGTAAGGTTTGTGTGTATTAAAACTTGCCCTAGCACTTATTGGAGGTGAGCATAACGGTATTAATGAATCAAGTCAGGCAAAAAGTTTGCCGCCAGCACGCTCTCATGGAATACGCTGCCTAATCCTTTAGAGATATAACAAAATCATGTACAAAAGAATTGTGTGAAATTAAATTATCTACAAAAAAGTCAGTGGTGGCATATATCTATCTTTTATAGATAAGTACTAATAAGCGTATTTACAATTTAAATTGCGCAGTAAACACAAACTTAAAATTCACTGTATTTTCTAACTTTATCTTTATCAAAATTAATTAATTCATGATTAAAATGGTCTAATGTAGATAAGAAATGTCCTTTACAGAATACAATTAGGCCCAACGTAACAAAACTAGCACTCAAAACGAACATGAGAGTACTCGTGTCTTCAGAAGATAACGGCATGTTTGCTGACATGCTACTGAAAGTCCGAAATGGAGAGCTTCCAATATATGGTGGAAAATTTCTCTCAATAGTGATATATGTGTTTTAGTCACCAACTGATAGATAACGTATACCCTGAAATACACAACCTTTCAAATAAGACACTATCGTGGTTCAAAGAAAGAGCCATATTATCGCCTACTAATGAAAACAAGTCAAAAAAATTAATGAATTAGTGCTCACAAAATTTGTAACGTGGCCGCGGCTTGTTAAGCCATATTTATAATATTGCAGCCACACAGTTAGGTGCCATTTTGTAACGTTCGGCCGTTTACCTGGCCGATGTTACTTTGCCACAACTAGCTCAAGGTAGAAACACGAGACTCCGTACAATGTGACGCCAATTAATTAAAAAAAGAAGTTCCAGAGTATTTTGTTTGATATGTTTATTTAACTATTTAAGTTTCACAGTTCACAAACGAATTGCCGGTATACAGAGTACGAACCTCTCACAGATAAATATAAAAGTACAGACAAGCGCCACAGTCGTTTACAGATTTTATTGTCTCAAAACTTGCAGCGAAATAAATATAAAATGCGTCAACCTCCCACACCGGCAGAGAAATAAAATAACAAAGTTTAGTTGCCGATGTGGGGGTTCTCGTCATGCCTGACGCGACCTAGACGACCATTGTACGATGACTGCCTTGAAGTGAAGGCTGCTGAAGTGATGCCTCTAACGGCCCTCGCCGCCGACTGACTCTGAAGAACTGCTCCTGAAGTGAGACTGCTCGACCTGCCCTCACGGGCGACTGACCCAAAGTAACTGCTTCCGACGACTGACGAAACTGCTCCAAGTAACTGCTCGAAGGGCGACAGACAGACGCTTCTTTTGTTCTGCCTCTCGCCCCCCTCTCCTGAGATAAGGGCCTGGCCACGCACGCTCTCAACATGTTATCGACACTGTGTCGTAGGAACTAATCCTGCGCCGTCAACATAAACGAACTTCACCATCAACATAAATGAACCTTTCGTACAACAAAACGGCGCCCGAGGACTAAAACTTGTCGACGTTGCCTGAAAATATCTAATTAATGCTGACGCTTAACAAAACTGAAAACCACGATGTTTGAAACGAAACGGTAAACGGACTCCTGATAAAACGTAAACAGCAGACGTCCGCCCGATAACCTACAGTAGCACACATCTGCCAGATAAACAAACTACCACTGGAAACGAGCCACCGCGGCTTTAAACTTTAAACCCGATAAAAATATTAAGAAGCTTTCCAAAGCTTCATACACACGAAAGAATTTTACACCCGTGTCACGAAAAATTAAGAATATTGCGTCATTACAAATTCAATGCGCAAACACAAGTCTATTACTCAGTAGATACAGTACTCGACAGTGAAGAAGCTGTGCACTATCCCACATAATTTTTTAATTCATTGAATCCTTCTGGCATGCCACCACACAAACTGATTTTAAAAGTTGGAGCTCCCATAATTTTATTGCAAAATATAAAACCAGCAAAATTATGCAACGGGACTAGATTACAAATAAAAAGTTTAAAAAGTTATCTCACTGAAGGTACTATTCTAACTGGCTGCAGTACTGGAGAAACTGTTTTAATACCTAGAATACCAATGATTCCCTCGCATGTGCCTTTTAATTTTAAGTGTGTCCAACTTCCAATAAAAAGTTTGTTTTGATATGACCATAGATAAGGCACAGTGTCAAACACTTAATGTGGCTGGATTGGATTTGAGTGGAGCATGTTTTTCACATGAGCAACTATACGTAGCCCTTTCACGTGTCACATCAAACAGAAATCTTTTTGTGCTGGCAGTCGGAGGCAAAACAATTAATGTAGTATACAAAGAAATTTTCTATACCACCATCATATAATATTGTTACATTAGAGATGTATGAATGTTGATAAAGCAAAGAAGGTAGGTATGTCAGGATTGTGGTAAATGGAGGTCCATAATCTCTGCCTACCCCTCTAGGAGACAGGAGTGACATGTATATTATATATGATAGTAGTTTACTAATTTACTATCATATAATATTGTAATTGTCTTTTCCTCAATTTATATATTAGCGTATCGCAGTAAAAACTAAATTGTACCCAGGCGAAGCTGGGCCAGGTCGTTCATCCAGTATATTCGTACTGAGCATAGCCTAACCACTACCTGTTTTCTTTTTTATAAAAAGTGGCTGTGGCTCCGTATTATTATAACTGCAGAAGTTAGGCCTACTCTGATACTATTGGCAATCTAGCATAATAAATAATATACATATTAATAAACTTACCACAGTAATTCAAACTAGGCATTCATGCTCCAGTTCTACATTTGGAAGAAAAATCTATCACTTTTTTTTCCTGATTTGAATAGTCTGTTTAAGATCATTTTAGTATGTAGACTACTACTGGCGGAAGGCATTATTTGCGCGGTAGAAGATATCCTCAATTCACATAAAGATGTTTTCTTTATAGCGTATTCCAGGATTTATGGTGCATATGTACAAGAGAAAATATTCAAATACTAAGGTATCTATCCATTATGAAATACAAAAGCTGTAATTATAAAATATTATCAACACTTTTAATACAAAACACCTCAGTACTTAATAAATAGTGCCAAATATTTATCGTATATTAATTACCAAATTAATTATGTGTCTGCAATGCACGTAGTCATCGGTTTTATCAAAACGTAAGTTTCATTATGATAAAAATACAGACCAGACTATGGCAAGAAACCATAATTAGTTTTGCAATTAAAATAAAATGTTTACAAAAATGTAATGTACATGTAAATGTTTGTAAACTAAATATTTTTGCAGATAAATTTGTTTTACCTTTTTTTTTTTTTCATTCATTCTCCTGGGTTAGTAATTTTTGTGGTCCTTATGACCATGCTAGCTCACATCTAGAGAAAACCCATCCAGTGATGGCTGGGAACCCACTCCCAGGATGACTCATGACTTTATCAAATAATGGACAACATGCAAATTTCGCCAATATTGATGAAAATGATACAAACACATTTGTATATGCGTATGAAAATAAAAACTCGCCAGTTTTTTTTTTTTTGCATAAAATCGGTTTTCACAAAGTTATTTTAGTATTAATACAGTAACTTTCGCGGCCGCTGTCACGTGAATGCGGAAAGCTCTCACATTTGTTTGACGTCACTAGTCCTATGCCGGCGGCCGGCTCCGGCACGTTGCAAACACGCAGCACTAAAATGGAAGGCAACTTCGTAAGAGCGCAGTAGGAAATTAAAATATGGAATAGGTATTACATTCACAAGAATAACACAACTGTAATGACGGCGACTGCAGTGAGCATACTGTTTTGTTGTGCGCCATGCTTGATGTCTGATAAATTAACTACATTATTTAGAAATGAAACGTAATGTTGTGTTGAGAAAGAAGGTTACAAATATTTCCGGATTCTAAACCACGTTTCAGTATTCATAGAAAACATTTTTGCTTTATAAATGACAGATAACGAGCAGTATGGTGACAGTAGGCTTAAAGCTAGCACGCTAGTCTCTACCCAACACCGTACGACTTCTCAAGCAGCTGCAGGGTGGTGGCGGGCAGAATGCAGCGCTGCCGGCCGGCAAACCTGTATTTCTCCATTCCACCTCGTTTATAATCACTATATTGAGGCCTCAAATATAGTGTTTAGAAACTAAAAAATTACTTGCTTGTCTTATGTTGTTTCTTATGGTTTGTGTACCTAACATACCTTTTATTATTCTGATGTCACGATAGCTGTGTTTGCACTTTATTTTTAAACTGTACTCATAAGCTGAAAATATAGATATGGTAGTTTCAGAAACACTTAATACTCGAGATGAGATTAAATACAGCAAAGAAAATCTGTAATAAAAGCTTAAGAATTTGTTTTTTCACAGCTTACTTGCGTAAAACACGTAGGCTAGTGTCAATTTTGTGGGCCTCGTAATTTTTGTAACGTCCATCTCAGTATCTTAGAAAAAAGGAGAAGGTCAAATATGAAAGTAAGATCATCCTTGATAAACATTTCTAAAAACATGTATTTTAGTTTTTTGAAAAAAAAAAAAAAAAAAATTAAGTTGCTATTTAACTTAAATTGTTAGGCTTATGAAAGCTAACTAGATAAAAATCAAAACAACTTAAATTTATTAGAAATTGCTACGTTTGAAAAATACTGTATAAAATAAACCTAACTTTTTGCAAGAGGGACTCTTGAGCCCCATCTAAATAATTTAATGTTTAATTTTCATGGCTTAACATCGTGACACGTTTTTATTTCGGCATGCAATGTGAATATAGCCTTAATATGATAGCTGTGCTCTTAAAACAAATGTCAGAAGTAATATTAAATTAATAAAAAAATATCTATACCAAATTTTGTATGTTAGGACTAACTTGGAATGTATAAACTTACAAAATGTAAAATTTACATTGTGTGGCTTAATTTTTTGTAAACATATTTATATGCCTATATTATTATGAACTACGTTAACATATTTTTTTATGCTCACGTCTATATCACATACGAATTGCTAAACGCGTTGTGGTGCATATTAAACAATACCATAGTACCGTAATGAAGGTTAGGTCAGATGTCAATAGTATATATATTAAGAATTTCAGTGTTAAACCTATCTACATAGGTGAAACATAAACACCTTGAATATAATTACGTACGTCAAAATGGTCTTCGCTAACAGAAAGAACTGATTTTGGCTAAACATCTTCAATGTCTCCCATAAGTGCGTTAAACGAAGTCTTCCTGTTTGTTTCGTGTTTTGTAACTAACAAATATTTTTATCAGGTGTTTTGCGAGATGTACTAGTACACAGCGGTACAATAAACCATTTTAATGATTTTGGTATACTTGACTGTTTATTTTCTCTTTTCATTACTTCAAACAATCTCTATTTAACCAAATACGCATCACCGCTGAAGTACAGAAACGCGGCGGCCGAGGTTGTATCTAACTTGTGACGTCACGGAGTGAGCAGGCGCGATACACACATTTTGGCAGGCATTTCAAACGTAAAACTTTCATTCAGTCGTAACTTTTTCAAAACTAATTTTTTAATCATGATATTTTCTAAATACATTTCTAACACATAAATGAATGAAATCCAAGTGCCAGATTGGCTATCAAGTGATTCAGTATTTACTAAATTAAGTAAAATCAAGGCATTCTGCCACTTCTAGCTGGAGTGTGCATACTTTTCGTAGACTAGTACATTGTACACACATTAAATAGTTTCGTAAAAAAAACTCTATTTCAAACACACTGCAGGCAAGTCCCTTAAATATATTTTTAATTAAAGGTAACCCTACGTAGCTACAATATGTGTCAACTCTTAACATGTTCTTTCAGTGGTTTAGTTATTTCTTTGGCAACAATTGACATAATTACATCAATACAAATTATTTTAAGGAAAAAAAACAATATGCAAGATATATAAGAGTTCCTATGGATTACCTATGTCTAATTTCATCTAGCGGTTCATGTATCATCTACAAGCCTTGTTGACACTGTAGAGAGTTAAGTATTTTTTTGCTGTAATTGCAATTACTTATCCTGGATTATCTATACATACACAAAATACATATTTGTGTATTTTAAAAATTTTCCTCCAACAGCAAATTTAACGTGATTGGTTCAGTTTTGATGAAGAGAGAGAAAATGCAACACTGCCAAGTTGTAAAATAAATTCTTACAAAATCAGGCATGTTTCATTCCTACAGTCACTACAGCGATCTCAAAAATTCATATTTTGGCATTTCGACATTCCGGCACTCGCTACCGGAATGGAAGATCAGGATCTATTCCCTAGAGAATTTATTCCGATAGTTTCAAAAATTGGGCCCCAGATTAAACACCAACCTTCTATATAGTCTCTCTGCAGTCACTGCAAAATATTAGCTCATATTGTGCTATATTAATCGCCACTTGATCTATTACAGATACAGATGCTGTTCATAAGTTTTAACTATTCATAATTATCAACCACATTTATGTACATTACATTTATAGCTTACATTTTGTTTAGACAGCAAAGCATGTAAACCAAGCCTTCGGAACTGGAAGCACGGTGATGTTACGTTCCAAAGAAATGTACATCATTTTTGTAGCAAAGTTTAATATACTTGTTGATTTACATTATGCGATACATTAAAATACATGTATGAATACATAAAAAAGAACAATAAATAAAAGTACACACACTGTACACTCAAAATAAACAATTCAGTACACGTGAAACAAGACAAATCACTGTTCTAATACAATTATTATTTACATTTTACTACAAAGTTATCCAATTTGAAACCTTTGTCACTTACAGATAACTGTAAATACTTCGAGGGGTCATGCATACAGACTAAGTCAATATGACCAAAAATGACTCAAATTAGCAAGGAACTTGCATATCATTTATCCAAGTGGTTGGCTATTTACATATAAACAACTTACATATGTACATTTACTGCAATTGCAAGATGCCCGCACTACAAATAGTTGAACAATTATTTTTAAATGTTTATTCAATATTACGTTAATATCAACACACATTTGGTGTTTGTGCCATTTCTTTCAAAAAAAAAATATTTATGCCAGTTCCTGACAAAGTTTACATTTAGGTTCATAACAAATACAGCTGTGATTGTAACAAGTATGGAATTGTTAAGCATTCCTACTTTCCTTCACATTACATATAGTAGCTTTATGGGCTAAAGATGTTCTAGTATATCAGCACAAGTACACAAATCACACTAAAAAGTGTAACACCTACACAATTCAGTTACTGACATTTTGAACTGCTCCGAAACAGTTTGCAAAAACCACCTACAGGTAAATTACTGGAATATGTAGACATGAATACAACTGGGAAATAATTATTTACATCTTCAAATATTAACATTGACCTTAAATACATGTGAGCTATATAATTTATCTACAGCAGTTCTTAAAATCAACAAGAGTTTGTTACATCACTGAATTATGCGGGATAGGCCATTCAGGATAAAGTGAGCAAACCAGTCTCTGAGAAAAATAACTACCTAGAACTTCATATATGTATTTTAACTTAACCTATGACCACAATACTCAGTTAAATTGGCAGAGAACAAGTAGTTCCGTGTTTTAACACCTCACTAATTATGAAGTGAAATATGTTTGTCACATGTAATTCAGTTCCTTCTTCTTGTACACAATTAAAAATTGCATTACTGTAACACATGTATGTTACTGAGTACAATGTAACGTTCAAGTTTTTTTTTTTTTTTAACTGTCCATGCTGCCAACAAAACAATGTTTCATAGACAATGAGATTGTAAGTGGCAATTCATAATTTCTCAAATAAAGTATTCAATAACTTATAAATAAAACATTTTTATAGCTGTTCCAAGTGAATTCCCATTGTTTGCTATTGCTTTCTGTTGTATTTCAACATGTGGACGTTATTGTTCCACAAAAGCTTCATATTTCACTTAAAATATGCAGACCTCCGAGTGGAAGATGGTGTAAATTTCAAACCTGGAAGAAACTTCAGATGAGTGCGTTATGTTATGTGAGCTGTTAAGTATGAACCTACACAGATCCTATTAAACAGTACGTACTAACTAGCTGTCACAACAAACCTTCAATGTACGTAATTTGGGGGAAAAGTTATATTCTGCATTAAATGTATGGATCAGTACATTTCACGAAATAGACAACATTGTCATCAGTTAAGTATTGTGTTGTTATACCAAGCACAGAACTTCTTGGCCACTCACGGACACACAATCAGCGGCGCTCCTCCCACTAGCTGATGCCAGTGGCCTATCACCAAATACACTAGAGACAAATACTGGACAGCTTTATACAAATAGCATAGGCATGTGTGCAAATAATTAACCTAGTGGAAAGAGATGTTACTATTACTATATTTCTGGAAATATTTCAAAAGTTATTTATTATTATCATTTGTCAGTAAATATTTTTCACTTCTGAAGCATTTGACCCATTGGGAATTAGTTTTCGTTGTTTAAGTTTTAGACATTGTTAAATGAACTTTCCATAGAAGAAACAAAGTTTTGTTTTCATATCCACCATGTTAATGTATTATTTACATTTAAAAAATTTAGTTTTAAACACAGGTGCTGCTGTCTGCTGGCTGGAGGTGACAACACCACCCGATTTTCTTGCAGAAATCTTCAAGCTGTCCGATATTGGTTTCTAGTGTCTTTGGTATCACGGCTGTGCACTGTTGTGTAGTTCAAAGTGCTACAGTGGCCACAGCGAGTTGAGCAAAATGTTTCTCAGATGCGCTCATAAAATCATTTTGCTGAACAAGTGGGTGAAAATCCCAAGTCTGTATCTTTATCTGTTCGTGTTCTACGCTGTTAATGACTATGCACGACAGTTGTCACGAACTCACATCTATTTTCCAGAAAAGAGGATGTTATTCGTTCTTCTCCAGAGACAAAATCGTATTTCATAGATATACTGAATGATTCCACCATGCTATAAGGAGATGATAGCAAAGTCTTAGTTTGTGCTTAGTCGACACGAGATAATGCGTAGCGTAATAGCTTCTGCACACACCAAGTGTTGGTGTCTGCTCTAGCATGTATCTGCAGTGACCAGTACCGCGATGGGTTTTTAACGATTCTGGCTGTTTTTCATTTGTGCGCGTGTTAAGTTTTCGTTGAAAATTCGGCACTAAGTAAACCTTGAGTAGTTACAAAAGGGAATTTGTTCACAAACAAGGTCAATCTATAATCTTCAGTGTGCATTCTGTTTTTACTAAATTGTCAAACAATTTATAGAAAGTATAAATTTCAAATAAATCAACAGTTTTACAGCAAAAGCGTATGATGTATATGCAGAGAAGGAGAGAGAAACACTGCTTCCACGCCAACAAAAATATTTGTATCGCCTAGAAAAAACTGCCAGGAAGCAAGTTGCATTTTAATGATTTTAACAGAGCCTGTATACGGAGACTGGCTTTCAAATTTTACAATAATGGAGGAAATTTCGGCAAAATAAATACGGTAGTTATACACGAGAAAATTGGTTATACGATTTCAACAAGTTCCATAGCAAGATTTTTGTTAAAAATTGAATGACTGGCGCAATTTTGTAATGGAAAGTAATGGCGTTACAACTGCGTAGACAGAGAAGAGGAGCTTGTGCTGCCATTACAAGCTACAGCAAAAAAAAATAATTACTTCTATACTGTAGGTAAATAAAAATGATTACATATACATTTCACAGACGTGGATAATCTGTAAATTTAAGTGTCAGTTTTTACTACGAACGTAAATATTTAGCAGTTTGTCTGCACGGGTAGATTCCTAATATATGTATATATGTATATATATATATATACACACATTATATATATATATATATATATATATATATATAGAGAGAGAGAGAGAGAGAGAGAGAGAGGAGAGAGAAGAGAGAAGGGAGAGAAGAGAGAGAAGAGAGAGAGAGAAAGAGAAAGAGGGGTCGGTTCGGTTCTTCAGTTCTAATTTATACCGGTTCTTGAGGTTTGACTCTGAACCAGTTTTAGGTTAACAACAACTACTCGATTCTCGTTTCTATGCAGCAATAAATTTACTGCAAAACTCTGTCCTTACAAAAGTAACTCCCACCTGTATAGCGCTCCCTTTTTCCCAAAAATAAAGGAAAAATATTCTGGGATGCACGCCATACATGAAAAAAAAATTAAGGAGTGGTAGCCATTAACTGTTTGGTGATGGGTGATATTTAGAGGGAAGTGTAGTGGAACAGTCTCTCATCTCTCGCTATCTCTCGCTCTTACATCATCACTCCTCTCCCTTCTCTGTTTTTATCACTCAGCCCGCCCCTGTAAGCAACACTGCTAGCCAATGGATACATTTCTCCAAGCCTTCTTTGTTTCTCTGTAAGGCAAAGAATAGCCTAGTCAAGGGTGCTGGAGAAGGGAAGAAGGGACGTTTTTTTTTTTTAGAGGTGTGGCATTCCAACACAGCAAAAAAATACCAGCAGGTCACTGCATAAAAGAAGCAACAAAAAGGAAGTGGGCCATCCTGTCACTATGCAAAAGATACAAAAAGAAAAAGGAAGCAGGCACATAAAAGAAGCAAAAAGAAAAGGGGAGGTTGACCAGTGGAGTTGTTGACATTCCTTTAATGACCATAGGTTAAAGTCACTCCACAATGTTTTGGATTTTAGTGCCACTGCTAGTTATTTAGTTAAAGTATTTTCCAAACATATCACAATCACCACCTATTAAGGTAAAAAAAATAATAATTTGTTACATATTTACTAACCTTAAATAAATTTTATTACAAGTTTATCTGTATACATTAAATCTTATCTTCACTCTTTTTTATAGTTCTATTCTTCGGTAGGTTAAATATATTGAGATGTGCTTTACAAATTTGTGTTTCTACTATATTCAAATGTTCCTCTTTGCATATAGAATTGTTACTCGTGTTACTACAACTGAGACTTCATGAAACCCGTTTTATGATGTGATGGGCGCTTGATAAATGTGGCAACAGGACTTGGTAATGCTCGCTGATAGGCTGATACTCAGCAGCCAGGAAGTTCTGTGCCTGGTATAGTATTCCTACTAATATCAGTGTACACATTTAAATTATGTTTAACTCTTCCACTATTCTATTTACAGCTTAAATCAAAACAATTCCTTATGACTTCCAACATTAATCAATATTCTCAAACCAATATTTTTAACTGAAATTAATGTTTACAGTACTGATTATAATTTCATTATGTTAAGTCACATGGCAATGATTATTTTAACATACAACCAACATACTCAAAGTGTAAAGGTAACGCTGCTTTCAAAAGTGCTCACTTTACCATGAAAAGCCTTTGACTATAATCACTGCCAGTATATCACTGCCAGTATTTCACTGAGACAGACAATCGGTAAGGGCAGGTGAAAGTAATCTGTACTTCTCGCACAGAGCCCACAACATTTCCTTCTCCCTACAGGACGAGTGTCTCCAGAGGCCGGATTGGCGTAGCTGCTACAGCACTGGTCGGAGGAATTTGCTCACAGCAATCTAGTTTCCTCCGCCCCTGCATTCCGGCATTACTATACACAAGCAAGCTAATTGGAAAAGAAAAAAAATTTAACTGTCAGTTGTTAATACACTTTAAGAAAACAAGAAGTACGTATCAGATACTGCATAGAAACAACTTCAGTAAATTTAATGAGATAAGTAAAAGCAAATATACAAGTGATCTCATTTTCTCTGAAAATTTACTTTAAAGTCATTCTTGTGACATGGTGGCAAAATCATAATCCACGCTGGTTAGCAACAGATGTGTTAGAAAAAATTAAAACTTTAAAATGTGAAAATTACTTTTAAGTAGTTGCACAGAAATTCAATATTTTATGAAAAGATATATCATTGGTATCCTTATAGAGCACTTATAAATATTAAACATCAACTCTATTAATGTACACACAAGAATTTTTTATGATGAACAAAATATTTGCAATTCTTAATAATGTAGTTTGCATTAACCAGGGTCCTTACAGTTCCTGATTTTCAATTTTACTGTTAACATTTTTTTCAGTGCGACACAGAGCTGATTCTAATTCAAGAAGCAGCAGCAGTAAAAAATTTATATTTATGAAAGTAGTAACAAACTGCTGAAATGAAGACAAAAACATTTCTATCAATATTTTCTATATATATATATTTCAAACCATTTGTTGAAGCAAAATAATATAATTTTTATTTTGTACTGCGAACTTCCACACATTTTCCCTTCATCAAGCAAGCGGTTAAAACTCTTCAATGGTACCATAATACAAAATTTTTAGTAACTGCCTTAAAGTTAGTCAAAAAGTGCTTCAGCACACTACTGAGTGGGAGACCGCCACTTGAAATATCACAGACAAGGCAATTTGAAAATATAATTTACCAACAAAGTAATAAAACAGACTTGTACATTTTTTAGTTTCTAAAATATGAGTTCATAAAACACTTCCAAAAAATTTCACTGTAACTGTAGGATTTAACACAAAACAAAACACGAAATGGCACCTACTAACTAAATTTGTTTTTAAGCTTTACCAGTAAAATTTAATATTACAAAATTCAAAACCCAAAACAGCACTGCAATTTGTACAAACCCTACCCACAACAGTTAACAAGTGATAGGATTTACCTAATGATCCTAATTTCTCCCTTTAGTTTATGCCTTATAGCAATTTAAGTAAATTTTTTAGATATGTAAAATAAAAAATACTTGAATGAAACTAACATAAACTACTTGAACGAAACTAACATATCATACCACCCACCAATAATACAAAAATTTCATAATGAACAAAATTACATGCTTATTTGATTTCTGTGTGGTGTAATGGGATGTTCCAATTACAGCACTGCACTGCATTAGCTGCGCACTGGCCAAGTGCCTCATGTTTAAAAAAAATGAGAAAAATATCAACTAAACAAATTATATGAAGCTGAACAAACAAGCCGAAAATGATCAAATGCAACACAGAGAAACAAATATACACCGTACATTCGTTTAGTTAAAATATCATCAAATCCATTTTGTTGTACAAAAAATTATTAAAAATTCACAAATAAGCACTTTATTTTTTGCATTTTCTCTGTGCCTAGAACCATTTTCAATTTCCCTGTCTTTTCACTGTTTTACAGTTTGTTGGGTACCAACCACATAATTGGGCTCTAATGCTGCACTGTTTCAGTTTAGAAGTACATACTGTATTCTGTATTAAAGCAAACACCAAAATCTCATTTATTTAATAAAATATAAAAAATGACACGAATTCAAGTACTCGCAGAGTAGTAATTGTCGACAGGCACACACACACAAAGAAAGATGACACATTTTGTGAAAATGTGTTCTTTGTGTGTTTCTGCCTGTCGGACAAGTACTACTACACTGTGAGTACTTGAATTCCTGTCCTTTTATATATTTTTGGTAGCCTAGCGACCTGCTTGCAACCCTAACTAATTTATTGAATTAATAAATTGATGATTCTGGATTTATAAACTATTTTGTACAGTATGAGGAATGGTGCCCTTTGTGTTTCAAACATTACAAATAAACTAGTATAATTTCCCCACCATCATATGACTGAAATATGTATTACCTCTTCTTTGCTAACGAAAGCAATGTATCTTGTAATATGGAAGCGGCATAAAACCTACATAATTCACACGAATCAACAATTTGAATTGTAGCAATCATTCATGAACATTGTTTTCGCAGCACTTAATGACATCATTCATCACTAGAATCATTGTGATTTTTTTTGCTGCAAACAATTCCACAGCAGTGTGATTATGTATGCACTTCATTTTAGATAATTATAAAAAAACCGTTCATACAAAACTGCTGCATCACTATCAACACAAACACATCTCAAACTGAAATTATCTAAGTCGAGCCTGTATTAGCTGGCATTATTAATTGCTCTTTGCCAGCATTTGTTACCACCTTGGACCCACATCAAGAAATGTATCATAACATAATTTGCCTTTCACTGACCACCTCAGTAACAGCATAATCCATTCAATTTACACACACATGTTCATGACAATTTCCTCAGTTGTGTTTCATAATTCATATTTGGAAACTCTTTAAACTATGAATACATTATGACGTGTGACGCATTAGGCGTATTAGAGCGGTGCTGTCCCACAACCACCCCCC
>NQII01001436.1:402408-494249 GCA_002778355.1 Clitarchus hookeri | reverse complement strand
AGTAAGATGAGGTATTTTCGTCTGACATTGTCTATATGTTTCAGTAAAAGTGATGCTTCACTTTACCCTGGCCCGTGAAAGACGTATGCACCTACCCTATTAGCCAACTGTTAATCCCTATTATCTAATGTGCTGAGTACTGGGTACAACCGACCTATTAGCAAGTGCGCTGGGAACGCCGGGAACCGTATAGGAGCGAAGACGCTGTGTGGTTGCAGTGCATGTGAATGTTTTTGTAAATTAGTGCTAACTGAGTGGTGCCTGGTCTAGACTACAGGAAAACCAATGCGAATTAAAATAAAATTTATGAGGACACTATTAAAAACACAAAATTAGAAAAACAGCAAGCGATTAATAAACAAAAATTAATATTCTGGACTTATCACTTTTCACATTAATGGTTGGTGCTATTTGTAGTTATTACTAAATTTTTCAACTGCTACAATATTGATTCAAAATTACACCAGTGAGTAACATGTGTTTTATCTCAGTCTCTGGCTCAGCTATAGTACAAACGTTTATGTCGGAAGAAAACTTCATAGTTATGGTTTGTTTGTAATTCGCCAGATCCGTGGAGTTCTGCCCCAGAGGTCCTGAAATTATCTTAATAACTAGATGTGGTGAAATGAAACGAATTTGGAGCAGTAGTAGTTCAAGATAAATTTACGATCAATTAATTCTAGTAAACACTGCAATAAAGTAATAAAAAATTACAATGTGAATATAAAAATAGAGAGGACAGGAGTTAATAATAATTTTATTTGCATTTATAATAATCAGACAATTTTAATATTTCTTCAATTAATTAAACAATGCAAATCCGCTTCTAAATTTCTGGAATAAACAATTTGCAGTAGCTGCTCATGGTTATTTTACAAATGGTATTTTGAATTAAACAATTTACTTTTATTAACAGCATTTAAATATACAGCTAAATAAAGTTGACAGAGTTTGCAGTTCCATTTTTGTGCCAGTAAGTGTTTTTTTATGCTATACTGAAGTAAAATCTCTCCCCCTGTCAAGATCTGTTTAACAGGTAACGCTAAAGATAAACTATTCTCAGGAAATAAAATAATGATGTGACTAAATCTACCAGGTTTTTAAATTTGACATATTCATCAAATGGGCAAACGTGAACAAGTCGGACATTGCCCAAATGAGTATCAATCTAAGTGTAAAATTATTTTAGCAAAACATTCTGGACATATTGAATTGCAGGGCTTTTTTGCACGTGGAAGTAGGTTAAAAATTCAACATAATTTGCACAGAAAATAAGCNACATATTGAATTGCAGGGCTTTTTTGCACGTGGAAGTAGGTTAAAAATTCAACATAATTTGCACAGAAAATAAGCCGAGATTATGTGTTGTCAAGAATCACAATTCTGTTGAAGAAAACAAGGTACTTCAGAAAGGAGGCAGGCCACGTGACTAGTAGATTGCTTTATTCCTCAATTAGTGTATTTGATAATTTTAAATATTATCAACATTTTTCTTTGTGTTGGCACGAACAACTCTCCAAGAAAATTATAAAAAATTGAAAGAAAATAAATTTTAATTGCCAAAGGAAATGTAGAAAATGGAATACCGTATATTAGTATCGTAGTAGACGATGGATGGAACAAGAGAAGCTAGAGACCTTTACAATTTGAGTGAAGTAATGAGTTGAGGCATTTTTTTTTTTTTTACAAAAGATTTTTTCTTAAACAATTGTAAGAATTAACAACACCCAAAAATCTGAAATTTAGAAGTACGCTACAAATTTTAATGTTAATTTACTTTATTAGCTTTTGATGTTTCATCGCATGTAATGACATTAATTGTGGAAAATTGTAGAAAATAGCTTCGTTATACAACATCCACAATATTTTTGGTCCTGAAATCATTAAAAAATTTCTTAAACTGTGTGACAAAACGTAAACATCGTCACAATATTATCGTCCCTTTAAGAACAGTTTGCTCTCTTTTATTTATTTTTCACCTGACATAATAACTGGTCATTTTACAAATGAACTTATACTGTCACAAAGAATTGATCACAAAACAATTAAGTTTATAATTATTGTAATTTTAAAAGATGAAATTAAAAATTCTGCAAGTTTAGGTAAAATACCTGAATAGTAATGTTAAGAATGACAAATAAAACGCGCTGTATATGAAATTCAGCCAAATGACTAAAATAAAGTAAATATTATTTATAGAGTTACAGATGAATTAGCGGTAATAGCTTTAACACAACTAAACATACCGCTGTAAACCTTTCATTTACAAGACTAAATAGAACAGAAAGCCAAACAAATTGTTGTTTGCCTGCTTCCGTTGGTGCAAATAATTCATATTTGCTTTTGAAAACTTATGTGAGGATTCCTAAACAGTAGCATCACTATTATATACTATTTTGCAGTCTGTACTTAAGTATATTGTTTTCGTAAGTGATTCACTTAGGCTTGTGTAGGCTGAAAGAAAACGGCTGGCAAGCATTCTGAATATTTAGTACCCTGGAAGCCAGTGTTTTACTCAAGCAAATGAAGAGTCAGCTGCATCAACTGACTTCAGTAACACTAATATAGCACTTAATGTGTGATTGATAGAGATGTAATTTTTTTGTATAGAAAAGTTTTTTTGGCTGCCACATTTTTTTATGCATACAGAGTAGTTATTCACAGGCGAATCATGGGAATTCACTATTAGAGTGGCAGTTTTATCACTAGCAAAGTCTAATGAGAAAACAAATTCTCACATATTTGTCAGCCAAACTTACAGACGTGAAGGTGCATGGTGATTTTGCGATAAAAATCACATCTCTATTAATTGTCTTACATAACTTCTACAATGAAACACACTGAAAATTCAGATAATCTCTTCAAATTTGTGTTAATTTATTGGTGTTTTATTGGTGTGTATGTATATAAATCACGATAAGTGTATTTTCTTCCAAAGGCTTGCATCATTGGAGCTGAAACAAACCAATTGCTGTAACTGGGAGTGAAAGGAAAATTTTGCTCCTTGTGTGAATTTGCAAAAACTAATGATACAAAAGTCAGGGAACATGTTTGTTTTAAGAACTGCAGTTGACCCAGAACTGGCATGGAACAGTTCATAATCGTAGAAGGCTTCTGCATGAGAGTCGCACAGCATGGGTTGAAGTACAAATACTATATTGGCGATGGGGATTCAAGTGTTCATTCAAGAATCAAGGAGAGAGTTCGGTACGGATGGGAAGTCGTCAAAGTTGAGCGAGCATACCATACTGTTAAAAACTATCAAAACCATTTACACAAGATCTGAAAAAATTTGTTATTTCCACTTCCTGCGCTATGCCTGTTTGGATCACGGATATACTGTGTACCATATAAGAAGGCCACATTCTTGACAGTTGACAATCGCCGTGTCTTTGCGTTTATGTATCCATTCGCCATCAACTGGCGTGTCAAGAATAGGCTTTGATGAGGCGAGTCAGCGCGTCCAGGAGGTGCTGCTCCGTGCGGCAATTGGTGAACTGCTTGGGTGGCGCTGCATTCGTACACGGAGCTTGGTGGACGTGTGTAGAGTCGTTCGTAAACGCGGTACACGAAATATATGTTACTTTCAAAATTATACAGAGCTCGCGGCAAAATTAAATTATTTGTCTATGCGCGTGAATACGTTATTTTAAACAACAAAACTATTATATGTTTCTGGGTGTAGTTCGGGATATGGATAACAGATGGCACGGAAGGGCATATTGCAAATGATGGTGCGCTTTTAACTCACAAGATGGCAGCACCTGGTTTGAGAGTCTGGAAACTTTGGATTTTTTCGTCACATTTGGATACGTATCGTTTTATTGTGCATCTCATTTTGAACACCTATACATTACTATTTTATCACGAAGTTTCGTTTCTAAAACTAAAAACTGCTGTTTTATGACCACGTAAAATAAAATGTATTAATTAATCTACGAACTCTTTCTTATCCGCATATCTTCTGCTTGTGTGATGTGCTTCGGCACTGCTCTCAGAATAGCCAACGTAATATTAACTTTTGTTCGTTCGTGCATCAGCTGATACAGGATTTTGTAAATGGCAGGTTATTTGTTTTCAATATATTAAGTTGCCACTCACTGACTGTCAGAAAGTGGCCTTCTTATATGAAATGAACTATAGTAAGGTGCCAGAAAAGCAATTGAAAGTGCTGGGAAGTCAACTGAAAGTAGAGCTGTTGTTCAATTGAAGCAGGACATTAGAAATGGTCCTTATCATGTATTCGGCTGTCGACAAAAACTACTGCAAAAGGAAATGTACAACTGACTAAAATTTTGTGCCATTAATGAAAGAGTCTAGGATAGTGGAAGCTATTCAGAAGGCACTCAATCCAATGGTCATGAAAGCTGACAGGCTTGTCGTGAATAAAACTACAAATCAGGCTGAGCGGTACATGAGTAGGGTAGCTAAATTTACTGGTGGGAAAAGAGTAAACTTTGCTAAAAAGAGGCTCTTACTATGCACGTTGCATGGGTGCTGGGTTGGTTCACGTTTGTGGTCCTAGCTGGCATTTTAGTCCGTGGAAGAGCAAATTTGGTCTAAGTCCAGGAAAGCATTTCAAAAGAAGAGAAAAATGCAGTTCAGCTTGTTGTCTTCAGTAAGAAAAAGGGCCTTCCAAGAAAAGAAGAAGAGTTGACAATGCTGGCCCTGATATGGAGTATGGTCCCAAGTGCTGCAGAGGAAGACATGTTAATTCCTGGAGAACTGGATAAAATAATTAAACTAGTTTTGGAAGACTTGAACATTGATACAGGAACACCCCAAACGATCCGTGAACTGGAAAAAAATATTGTTGGTCAATATGACATCAGGTGGAGGGATGCGCATTTAAACAGACTTACAGCATCAAATTTCGGTCCTGTGTGTAAATGGAAAGCACACACTTTCTGCCATGGCTTAGTGAAGTCAAATTTGTATCATAGAGAGATAAATTCTAATGCCATACATTTTGGAAGAATAAACGAAAATGTTGCATGAGATTTTATTCAAAGGTAAAAAATGTACAAGTAGATGAATGCTGTTTTTTTTACAGCCACGATACCCGTTTCTCGGAATGTCTCCAGACGGATTAATGGGCAAAGAGATTGCTGGAAATTAAATGTTAATTTTTGGCTGGGGACTACAAACTGAAAGAATTAATCGCCTAAACCAAAAATGCATGTTTAAAGGAAAAGAATGGAATTCTGCAACTAAAAATAAATCACAATTTTTTTCCCAGGTACAAGGCAGCAGAAATAGCAGATCCTTTCATTCCACTATGTTTGAAGGCACGCCAACCCAACTACTTAAAAGAAGCACAAGAAACACGAATAAAAACAGAGGAAAAATAACTTTTGTTCAGTCATGTTTGGGTAGAATTATTGTCATTTTTTTTTTAATTTTTATTACAACTAATATGTTGTAACACTCAAAAGAGAAAACACAATTTTCTAACATATTATTCGCTCATAAATTTAATTGTGATTTAAGATTATAGTGGATTCAATCAGATTCGTTCAAGCTACTGTATGCTAAAGCTTGGACTATCGAACATACAGATAGGAATGAACTAAAGCAGAAGAACTGCAAACACTGTGGTAGTTACACACGAATGAATAATTTCCGTTACTTCAAGATGCTAACAATTATTGAAGAAGTTTCTTGGCCAGTTATGCTTGCTGCTTTATATTGAAAACTAACTAATTGCCTGATTGTCTTTGTTAACTATTTGAAAATTTAAACTACAAGAAATACATAAAATATAATTTGTATACTAACATCTGTCACAGTTAGTGGTGTATTTTGGAACTGCGCTGGGTGGAAATGATGAACTGGCTGGCTGACTGCCGGGAGGGCATGCACTTACCACGACATTTCCCCCACGGTCATCCCAGCTCTGACCAGGCGGACTGACGAGTTGGCAACACCGCACGGAGATAGCGAGTCTCCAGAGACGAGCACTGCAGATTCACTGCTACCGCGCTGTCCGCTAGATAGCAGCGGCACGAGAGCCTCTTGTACTCCGTATATTGCCTTGTGTAAAACAACATTTCAGCCATTTATGGAGGACTGAACAAGGGATTATTTTGTGTGTTCAAANTGTATATTGCCTTGTGTAAAACAACATTTCAGCCATTTATGGAGGACTGAACAAGGGATTATTTTGTGTGTTCAAAGTAAAAAATTTTTACTTATACCGATATGTAAACAAGACCAGGAGGTGTAAAGTTGTTACAAACAAATTTTTTTATAATAGTTTAAGTAACTTAATGAATTGTTAATATTCTGAGTTTCAGCTAAGACTTCAGTGTTAACACTTTTTATCCACTTGAAATTTGTCTCCCACGTCAAAATGTTATCGTATCCAAGTGATCAGCTATGATTCTATGGAAACTGCTTTGTTTTGTACGTAAATTTCAGGGCAGGTTTTTTCATATAACTCTAAATTCTACAATCCAGTCACCTTAGTGACGACTGGATATTCACACTCGGTTCCCGTCATTCAAGTCCAAGTGTAAGATAAACTTTNAATCCAGTCACCTTAGTGACGACTGGATATTCACACTCGGTTCCCGTCATTCAAGTCCAAGTGTAAGATAAACTTTGAATTGTGATTGTTCCATCACTTGACTCTCTGAGGTGAGGTGCACGATGACTTTCTCAGCTGTGCCGTGGCCTGGCTCACGAGTCACTGCTGATGTTCTCATATCGCTTCACGGCACAAGTAGTATTGAAGAGAAGAAAAAATTATGAAGCAGTGTCCACAAAGTTATACACAAAGTAATATGAGTCTTTCAAATGATTTAGCACCCCGTTCTTATGACATATATTTATGACTTACGTTAATTAGCACATCAGGTCAGAAATCAAAACCATAGTGAAACTGGTAATTAATAATTGACGGGGGCCGCCGCTCAGTTCTATCAAGATTGCACAATGCCAGAAAATGGAAATGGTAAAAAATTTAAAACAAATTTATCTAATTGCAAAGTGTGTCCGCAAGTATAGTATTGCTTAACTCTGTACAAGCTAACGACACATTCCATCAACTCAGTGGTAATGCTTTACGTAAGCCATTTTTGCTATATATTTAAGTAATAAAACTTTGCAACATTATGTACACCTGAAAAAAGGAATCATTATTATGCTGGGTTAAGATGCACNACTTACGTTAATTAGCACATCAGGTCAGAAATCAAAACCATAGTGAAACTGGTAATTAATAATTGACGGGGGCCGCAGCTCAGTTCTATCAAGATTGCACAATGCCAGAAAATGGAAATAGTAAAACATTTAAAACAAATTTATCTAATTGCAAAGTGTGTCCGCAAGTATAGTATTGCTTAATGTAAGATAACTCTGTACAAGCTAACGACACATTCCATCAACTCAGTGGTAATGCTTTACGTAAGCCATTTTTGCTATAAATTTAAGTAATAAAACTTTGCAACATTATGTACACCTGAAAAAAGGAATCATTATTATGCTGGGTTAAGATGCACTGTATTTTGTTTGGTTTAAGTATTTTCCGTGAAAATTGAATTTTTTAACGGTAGTTGCTGCTATANTACTATAATAGGGCAATATTTTGCAATTTCAAACAATGAGCTTTCTTTTGAGCTGTTTACTTTGTGGGTTGCTCATTGTCTTGCTTTAGTCTACAATTTATAAAATTATAAATACCATTAATTCACGTGTCATAGATGTTAATTTAAAGATAAAAACGATAAAAATGTGTACGCCACTATGTTATATATTGCTTACCAGCAATATCTATTTATATAAATAAAATCAATTGCCACATGTATGATGGAGCATCACTTGAGAACGGCACGAGCGATTTGGTTGATTTCTTTTTTATTGTGTTCGTAATTGTCAGAGGACAAGGTTTGTATGAAAGAAAATTTTTGGAAAATCTATGGAAAAGTCAGAAATTTGGATGGTATTTTTATATGAAATCTTTATGTTAAAGAATTTTATTACGTGAGATGAGGCACAGTTTGAAAGTTCTGCTGTCACATGTTTTTAGAACGAAAAAAAAGTGTGACATTTTGCAAAGTGATTTTATTATATTTTCTTTGTTTAACGAAAAAGAATATTGTGTTATCGCTGGTGTGTTGAAAATATTATTTTGGTGTCTTTGGAAAAATGCCATCAATGAGGTGTCAAAATATCGGTCGGCGTACGCGCAAAGCAAGAGAAATACATGACCGTCTAGTCAGTGAGACTGATGAAGAGCGTGGACAGCGTTTGGAGGCAAATAGAACAAGAATTTCTCAAGCGCGATCAATTATGACTCCAGAACAACGGAGACAGTAGAGTTCGACTCGCTCAGTTGGAGATAACGTAAACAATAATTTGGAACGTAGACAAAACAGACGGTCAAACGTAACAATTAAATATGAGCGTTTGGCGTTCAGATACAATCCAACAATCGATTACACCACAGATGTATCGGTCGACTTCGGAACCATGAGCACTTTTTGTCAACATTGCAATGCTTTGAGATTTCGACATGAACCGTCAGGATTATGTTATGCAACGATAGTCATAGGAAAGTTCAAAGGCAAGGATGTTCTGATTCCAAGAATACCACTGATTCCAACCGATTTACAGTTTCAATTTAAGCGTGTCCAGTTTCCTGTTCGTCTTGCATTTGCAATGACGATTAATAAATTGTTGGAAGAGTGTGGAATAAACCTTGAATTGCCATGTTTTTCCCATGGGCAGTTGTAGGAGGCGTGCTCGAGAGTAGGTAAACCATTGGCGCTATTTGTTTTCTCTCCAAACGGAAAGACAAAAAATATTGTTCATCACCAAGCGTTGCAATGAACGCATTACTTAATTTTTGTAAATGTTTGTAATATTAAAATATGGGTGCTATGCAACCTGGTCTCAACATTAAATCCTAATTAAAATAGTCTATCTATCTATCTATCTTCTATCTATATCTATTTTTGTATAAATTGATAGGGCAACGACTGTCGGGTCAACTAGTATGATATACTTAACATGCCATTAGAGACTCCATTTTGTTCCTAAACAATGCAAACAGTTGAAAATACATCCCCTTCCAACGCAAATGAAGCACTTAAGCATTCTGCCAATTATACTAGCAAAAGTTATCTTTACAGAACTCGCTTCCCACCTTGAAAGAAAAGATTTTCTCTACATTAGGCAATCTGGATTTTGCCCAATTCACAGCAGATACGGTGTACAGAGCTATGGATGACAACAAAATTACATTTATAAATTTTATTTTCTTTCTTTACTTTACAAAATTTTTTTGACATGGTTGACTACCGCCAAATTATTGTTGATACTTGCAGAGGCAAATTTATCGCATACCTCATGCGAGTGGTTCCGGTCATATCTGTTGAAAGGGCTCAGTTTGTAGAAGTAAATGCACCGAATGGCAAGCGGACCTCAGACTTACAAAGAGTCGTTCAAGGTGTACCACAAGGATCGATACTCGTGCCAATACTCGTTTCCATGTATTCAAACTCGCTTAGAAACAGCTTAAGATATTTGACTTGCCATCAACATGCCGACAGACAACTTACGGTTTTGTGCTCATCAAAGGAAGCTCAAACTGCAGTAGATAAAATTAATGAAGACCTTGTTAATTGGTGTAACTCACGCACTTAAACTGAACACCTCAAAATGTTGCTATGATAGTAGGAACACCAGCAATTATTTAAAAAGTACTTGCATTAACACACATATTTTTAAATAATCAAATGCTTGCACCCTGCTCATCATACCGGAAGTTAGGCGTAACGCTCTATGCTAACCTTGATTGGTCAACTCGTACATCAAAAAGCATTCAATGTGCATCTCATCACCTTAAAATGTTATACACGTTCAAATACCTTCTACCCACAGAGTTGAAGGTTAAACTCTGTGACCTATTAGTGCTATCTGTTTTCAATTACTGTTGTGGACTCTTCATATGCTCGAACAAAATGCTTGCATAAGTTGTTCTTTTAATTTAAAAAAACATGATCACGTTAGCCAGGAACTTAGGAGAACAAGCTGATTGAACATGGACTGCAGGAGGTTGTATCATTTCATTACACACATAAAGAAGTTACTCCTGACTGGAAAACCAATTTATTGACGTGAGAAGCTGACTCAGCATCGGCACGACACACGGAAGAAGCACAATTTCATAATTCCACGTCACACCACCACAACATATAAAANAGAAGCACAATTTCATAATTCCACGTCACACCACCACAACATATAAAAAGTCCTTCACTTACTGCACATCTGCCTTGTGGAATGACCTGTCAGAGGGTTTGAAAAACATTGTCTGCATTAAGGTTTTTAGGAGGAGGTTTAAGTCCACACTAATGACACAACAGCTTGCTGATTTGTTTTGAGAGCTTCTTGTGTTGAATAAGGAAAATTCATATAATCCAGGTACTGGCTTTATGTCACATTCTTTTCTTATTTGTATAATTTGTGTCGTCGTCCCCCCCCCCTTTTTTTCACTCCCCTCGCATAAAATTGTTATACAGTAATTCTTTTTTTTTTTTTTTTTAACTTTCTTAATGCCATACACATTTAAGTATGCCAACTGCAATGTAAATTTAGCTAGTAAGTCACATGATTTCTTATATTCTTGTATGTCTTTCATCTGTTTTTTCTGATAATGTTGTATTGTACTTAATTTCCTATGCTTAGTTTGTAACACGTACATTTGTAAACCGGCGTGTGGCTTAATATGTTGGGTATGATTTATTTATTACTTCATGGAACTGAGTGACCAGAACTACCTAACATAATTATGATACAACTTCCGAGTTATAGAAAATTTCCTTTGTAAGAAAGGTGATACAGTATTATGTTGTCACAATGGGCAACATGCAAATTTTGCCAATATTGTTGGAAATGATACAAACACATTTGTATATACGTATGAAAATAAATATGCGCNCAACATGCAAATTTTGCCAATATTGTTGGAAATGATACAAACACATTTGTATATACGTATGAAAATAAATATGCGCCGTTTGTTGCATACAAATCTGTTTTCACAAAGTTATCTCAGTTTTAAAACGGTAACTTTCGCGGCTTCTGTCACGTGAATGTGGAATGCTCTCTTATTGGTTTGACGTCACTAGTCAGTCATACGCCAGTGGCCGACCCCGGCACGTTGCAAACACGCAGTACTAAAATGGAAGGTAACTTTGTGAAATCGCAGTCGGATAATCCGCCACGAGTAGATACCTATACGGTTCTTCATTACATCAATTCCCATTGTTTTGGGGGACCTGAAATAAGAGGTGTAAAATTACAAATGTAAGAACGTGTCTCATACTGCATAGTCGTGATTTTCAAAGCGACTGTAGGCCTACATCACATGTTAAAACTTATTTATTTACGTATTATTATTATTATTATTATTATCTGTGTTTATTTTTGCGATTGCTAAGATTCAAAGTAGGAAATTAAAATATGGAATAGGTATTACATTTACAAGAATAACACAACTGTAATGATGGCGACTGCAGTGAGCGTGCTGTGTTGTCGCGCGCCATGCTGTGCTCTTGAAACGAATGTTAAAAGTAATATTAAATTAATAATAATAATATATATATATATATATATATATCAAATTTTGTATGTTAGCCTTACTTGGAATGTATAAACTGACAAAATGTAAAATTTACATTGTTTGGCTAAATTTTTTGTAAACATATTTATATGCCTCTACTGTTATGAAATAAATTAACATATTTTTTATTCTCACGTCTACATCACATACAAATTGCTAAACGCGTTGTGGTGCGTATTAAACAATACCATAGTACCGTAATGAAGGTTAGGTCAAATGTAAATAGTATATATTAAGAATTTCAGTGTTAAAACTGCCCATATAGGTGGAACATAAACACCTTAAATATAATTACGTACATCAAAATGGTCTTCGTAAACAGAAAGAACTGATTTTGGCGAAACATCTTCAGTCTCGCCTAACTGCGTTAAACCACGTCTTGCTGTTTTTCGTTTTTGTAACTAACAAATATTTCATCAGGTGTCTTGCGAGATGTACTAGTACACTGCGGTACAATACACCATTTCGGTGATTTTGCTATACCTGACTCTTTGTTAGTTTCACTTTCCATTACCTCAAACAATTTCTGTTCAANCACCATTTCGGTGATTTTGCTATACCTGACTCTTTGTTAGTTTCACTTTCCATTACCTCAAACAATTTCTGTTCAATGAAACACGCATCACCGCTGAAGTAAACGAACGCGGCGGCCGAGGCTGTAGCTGACTTGTGACGTCAAGGAGTGAGNTGAAACACGCATCACCGCTGAAGTAAACGAACGCGGCGGCCGAGGCTGTAGCTGACTTGTGACGTCAAGGAGTGAGCAGGCACGAGTTTCAAACGTAACATTTTCATTTAGTCATAACTTCTTCAAAACTAATTTTTAAATCGTGATACTTTGTAAATACATTTCCAACATATAAATGATGGAAAAACAATTTTCAACAAAGAAATGTGCATGTTGCCCATTTACTAGTATGTAAACAGTTATTTTTTTGGGCAGTATCAGCCTTACCAACTTTCTGTAAGTAAAGAATTATGCCTTATTTAAATGTACCTTTCTTTTGCATTCATTAACAGCCATNGCCTTACCAACTTTCTGTAAGTAAAGAATTATGCCTTATTTAAATGTACCTTTCTTTTGCATTCATTAACAGCCATAGCATTAAACAGTTTGTTTTCGTTTCCCTATAGATGAAAATGGTTTGGTAACAATTTTTTGGCAAAGCTATGTTATTTTCAGCCTGGGTGTAGCTTTTTACTCAATGCAAGGTAAATGTGTGTTGTTTATGCATATTTTTGTCTTGTGCCGTGTTTGTTTGTGTCCTGTATATTTTTCATGCAAATATGTTAATTCCCTTGCTTTGACATGGAAACACGTAATTATGCCAATCAAATTTTTGTACACCCTCTCTTACTGTATTTATTTTACTTTCCAATTCTTCTATGTAAAATTACTGCTTAGGGCAGACATAATCTTCTCTCCTTACGCCTTAGAATTCTGGATCCGTGAAAAGTTGTAGTTTTGAGAGTTTACTGTAATATGATAAGTAAAAGAATATTTCATGTGCATGAGCATTTGTGTGATGTTGGTTAATTATATGTTATTTTAATTTTAACAGGCATTACTTAATAAAGAAAACTCTGGGAGATTAAAAACTATTTTTATTCAACCACATTAAAACAATACAAAATCTTTTCNTTACTTAATAAAGAAAACTCTGGGAGATTAAAAACTATTTTTATTCAACCACATTAAAACAATACAAAATCTTTTCATTACAAGCATCTTTTTAGATGTTTCGTGGAAGCTAACATGGCAGAGGAAGTTTCAAACCAAATTATTAATTTCAATCAATGTACAGATTGTTTTCAGTTTTTATTGCAGTCTTTCAAACTAAATGAGCCACAGCTTTATTTTTAGTATAAATTCATGTAAATAGTATAACTTAACTATTTTGCTATCTTAACATCTCAGATTCAATAAATAGAAACAATCACATTATAATTTCATGGTTGGCACATCATAATTTTCAATGGTGTTGCTAAAACAATTCAGATTGTTCAGCAATCTTACTGGCATCATTTACATTAAAAATAATATAAAAACATGATATGGCAGTGATTTGAACGTTTCAGTTCTTTGCTACAATTGGGAACTATATAATATTTAAGCAAACAAGAACTTAGGGGCAAACTTTTCAATTACAAAACAAATCTCAGTAAAAAAAAAATACAAAAACTTTTTAACACATATGTTACAGGAAACAGAAAAAGTAAATAGCAAATACTACTAAATACGAAACAAAAACATGTGACAGGAAAGCAAAATTCTTCAATGAAATTTGCTGCATTATCTACATTTATACACACGTACATTAATAACATTTGGAATACAGTTGTCAACCATCATGGCAAAAACAGTGGCAAAAAGAAATGACACGTTATTAGCATGTTTACCACAGAACTGTGCGTGCGACTCACTTCAAACGTACAGTTAACCGTGTTGTCTGTACGTTCGCTACACACAGAGCTGCTCTGAACTGTTTTGTGATATCGTTATGCAAGAGCCAGAACAGAAAAGCGTTAAAATAGTTAAGAAAGATGTCTAACTCCAGGAACAAACTTCAAAGTCTGCAATCATTGAACAACTTTTGGATGTGATCAGTACTCTAATGTGCAGAAGTCAATACGTCCAGTGTAACTGGATCAATTTGATGGAGCACATTCAATCTCGAGGAGTGTGGAGGGTGCACTGTTATCGTGATCGAGGTAGAAATGTTTCCATCGCAGTTTGCTTGCATGTAGCACGTTCACTAAAGCAGAAAGAATGCTATGTTTATGGTAGGCCTTCTCACACAAGTGTGTGAGCTTTCCCCACAATCTTCCAGCTGTAAAATAAAACCGCTGGCTGACAGAAATGATTTCACATAAGTATCAAAATACTTTTCTTTTTTAACTTGAGGAGTTGAAATACCGTATTCATCCGAAAATAAAACAATAGTTTTCACTTTAAACTGTATTTTAAAAAATTGGGGTCGCCTTACAATCGACAGCAAACAGTTTCAACCTACAATAATACACAATGTTTACATACCCATTCGACTGCCAATCGCATCACATGCAAATTCATATGTTTTTCATATAAATATACACACGCGGCACAGTTGATAATAATGCTAAATATAATTAAGTTATATCTTAACTTTCCTATTTAGATTGCGGTTATAGCATCAACCTTTTGCTGCATGTAAATAATGGTGGCCATTTGGAATTAAAAACATGAAACTCCTAGATAACATGGTGTGAAAGTAGTGTGCACTTCTTACACTTTCATACCACGGCCGTGTTCCAAACTACCAACGACTTGCAGTAAATGATGCACGGTTTTGGTTCCATAGGGATGGCACTATCTCTACATATTTCTTTCAAGTGTTTAGTATCTACATTCATATTGCTATTTTAGTCTAAGTCATGTTTTTTTTCTAACACTGTAAGCAAAACAGAAGTTTGTAAACAGTAATCTGAAAATATTTTCTGAAAGAAAAGAGTTAAAATAATATGTCATTTACAGTATTTTTTGAGGTCTTAAAAAAATTAAATACTAACACTTATTATAGTGTAGATTTATAGCATCAATCTCATTAATTTAGTATTTTAATTGTATGCAGTGATTTAAGCAAGAAAATTAAAATTGTGAGTAGATTATTTTTCTTGGAACATGATCTCTTAATATGGGGGTCGTCTTATTTTGGCGTGAATACGGCGCAATTTCCAAATAATTTTTGAAGAACCTACGGAAAATGCTTTACCATTCATTGTCTAATCCTTGGCACTCTGCTTGTTAAGCAAGTTGGCAGCACTGAGACAAGGTGGCTGTCACCAAATTGAAGAAATGGCAGTTTGCTTGTTCCCCCTCCACAGTGTGTGCTCGTGAGTTGGACATGTTGCACGGCAACACAATGCTTATTAGCGGCTGGAGCTCTTGCAAAACTTTGTGTTACAGTCATTACACTGACCGTGTTTAGAACTAAATACTGAGGTGTGTGGAACATTGACTGTTAGGATAAAAATAGTACACTTCAAATCGATATCTTACCAAACATAAACATTAAGCCAGACGCAGGACAAGCTTATAAAAATATTAAAACTGAAGTTACAAGTCATGAAAATATTGAAGAGGTTTATAATAAATAACAGATTAGTTTCTTATTGAAATATTCTTGAACAATCGCTTAAAGTCTTAGCTACTTTTTTTTATCAATTTAAATAGTTGATCTGTTGAGTGCAGATGTAATTACACCTTATGTTTGACTGATTTGTAACAGTCTGTTAGTTTTAAAGGTACAGATAAAACCACATGAGCTTGTTTTCTGTAAAATAAGCATGCAAGTAATGTCTGAATACTTTCAAACACTAGCACAACAGCTGCATTATTCATTCAATACTGTGGATGCTTCTAAGCTGCAGAGTNCATTATTCATTCAATACTGTGGATGCTTCTAAGCTGCAGAGTTTCAACCAATGTACATAGAATGCCCAGTTTTGTAACTTGCACAACGTTGTGGTGTTATATTCACCGTAATCACTCATGACATGCCCATCACCACACGCATGCCAGTGTCCAGCAAGTATTCGCACTCTGAAGAACTTCATTGCTTTGAATAATTATGATTGATACTGAAGTTCAACTTTGATAACATGTGCATTAACTGATAAACATCTCCATGTACCAGACTTTCCTCTGTTCTAGTTTGTATAAATGTATCTGCTAAGTAACCTGTGACAGCTGTCCCACTTTCATGACTATGCAGGCTTAAACTCCTTTCTTCTTTAACCTACTCTCACTTGCTCACAAACGTTCTTCGTAAGCCCACCTTGCTTCTCTCGGCTCGTCGAGACTCCACTGTTGGGCACGGCGATGCCAACATTCCTTAATCTCGTAACTTGCTGTGAGGAGCTTAAATTGTGATACAGTTTCCTAAAATATATTAACCTGGGCAAAGACTTATTGTAATGCATATTACTTTTGCCACATATTTTTCCCACCATAGTGGAACACACACAAGCAATTTGAAATATTTACGTTGGATTGTCATTGACTGGTTTTGCTTTGAAGCTATGTACAGAACAATAAATTAGTTTTGGATGGCATCTTATGTTGTTCTCAGTTCTCATTACACTCTAGTCAACGAAATGTTCTTTTCACGTAAATTCCCTACGTCTTGTCCGTTCAGGTAGGTCTACACTCTTTCAAGTCTACTGGCGACACAAAATAATTACGTACACATGTTTTGGCTTCGTGCTCTTTTTTTTTTTGTTGTCACGGTAACGAGGAACGAACACGCTGGCACACACACACAACCGGGAAGTACGAGGAGACTCGGGCAGGAGGGGGTGCGGCTTGGTTAGGTGGAGGGGCGGGGCCGGGAGCATGCCCTGGTCTCGGGGGTCACTCCCCCTCGCTCTCTGCAGTCGGCGGCTGGTTGTGCCCTGATGGGCTGCCTGTGGAGCCACCACGGAGTTTCCACCTCTCACTGAGAGCTGCAACAACAGCACATCATTGCCATCACGTTACTTCCCCACATAAGCCTGTGTGTTTACACAAAATAATGCCTAAAAGTTGGTTTTCTTAGTTAGCTACTGTATTTATATGAATGCACGAAAAATTTGGCAACCCCATATTTAATGCTGAGTCTAAAGAAAATTAATCATTCTTTAATTCTTTAATCATAACAATTTCAGACTTCAGATGACTCTCCATTGATACCAAAACATATTTTCAGTGAGGTCAAAAACATGATAGATGCATGAATAAAGTGATTGGTTGGGTCCAAGGCAATGCTAGTTTTACATATGGTGGAAGGATATAAAATGCATTTATAAAAATATATATTAAACAGGGCTCCAAAAGTGCTCAATCAGGCTGAACTCACAGTAACATACTGCACCCATCTGTCTGATGCCAATGGTCTTAGGCTAATTGCAGGGCCACGTTTTTATACCCATGCATCCATCAAATATTTACTGAGCTACTTACTGCCTTCATACAACGTTCCTTGAACATAAGTGATGGATTGTGTTTATCTTTAGTGGTAAAGTTAGGAAATGAAAAGAATTTTAAAAAATTTTGGAAGAAATCACTGACCCTGAGAATGGTTTATAATTCATTACGATGAGAGTCTTAGTCCTCCCACAATATTTGCACGAAGTAACAAACACCTAGTAGAAAAAGCATGGATTGCAATCGCTGTTGTATTCATAAACAGTGAAAACAAAATTATAAACCTTCTCAAATTTACAATTTCTGATTTTAATTTGTAAATATTTCAAATAGGCTGCATCATATTTTGGGAAACAAATGACTGATTCCTACCAAATTTGGCAAACAAGTAGTACTGTGGCAGATTATGTAAAATGGTATGATTTAAGTATGTCAGACACTTATTTTCAAAATGGCAGCTATATAGGCATCTTAGCTTAGTATATATACTTTTATCATTAAAACCATGTAATCAATTCAAACTTAATTTTGTATGCTGGCAGTATATGTTACAACTATCAAATGCATTTACACAGACCACCATTTTGTAAGATAAGCTCCATGCAAATAAATAAAGTTTTTATGTTATATATATATCTGGTAACAATCAACCCATTCTTACCAAATTTGGCGAAGGAGTTGTATTGGGGTAGGCCAAACAACTATATGAATTTTTAAGTGGGACAGAGACTTATTTTCGGAATGGTAGCTCTGTTAATATTTTAGCTTAGTAAACACTGTCATTCGAAAAATAGACTGATTAAATTCAAAGTCGATGCTCAAATCTGACCTCTGTAATGCTGTTGATAACACACTAGCTTATGGTATAAAGTTTTCTGGGTTCGAGTCCCAGGTAAGGCATGTGTGTATTCCCTCACTACAGTTCCATATATTTCTGGTTTAATATCTAATGATATTGCTTTCAACAAGACCAGTCCTTCCTACCAACTCAGCTTTTAAGAAATTATTTAAAAATTAATTGCAGCCATGTTGAGGAAAGTAGACTCATTAGTTATATCTGGAACTTCTTGTTTGTCTCAGTATTTAAAATTATAAACTTTGCTTTCCATTTATGTAATGAAATTTTATTTATATTACAGCAAAAAAACAAAATATGCGTTATTCGGGCATGTTCAACACCCTTAAAATGGAACTGAAGATTGAAATCCATAACACGGGACTAGGTTTCGGACGTAGAATATGTAAAACATAGGAATTAACCTACTGTTGTTTTTAGGTAAAAGTGATTGCTCGCGATGGGACTACATAGTTGACAGGAGGGATACGCAGGGCTGTGGAAGGAAGCTGACCTGCGTAACTGGGTGGCGCGTCACTATGGTGGCAGCACGTCGAGCTTCAGTCCGACATGCATGTGGGGGCTGCACGTCCCGCAGTAGCCCCCGCATCGCCCGTCTATTACCTGGTTGTCCTGCAACAAGGCCAACCGCACAGTACTGTACCTGCCCTGCCTTCGCCTCGTAACAGTGCTCTTCGTTCAGTGCCAAGGCTATTATGAAAAGCAATATGATGATGGAGGTAAAGCATGCAAACAAAGGAATAGGAACAGATTATTACAGGATGGAAGAGTGTAACATTGCATATTTTTGGGGTTATGGTTACCATTGGTTATAGATATTTTCATTATACATATATAATTAAAGAGTACTTGCTTATGTTGTCACTTTATTTAATATTATTCCAAATTACGCTTTATTATAGAAGTTAACACTATAATCATTGATTATTTTAATTGTTTATTTGGCATAAAAATCATGTATAAGTAATTTTCATTTGTTTCTAGACAGTATTTAGTATTAATATTTTGTTTTTTTATTTTTCATTTCTTTCTTAGATGGCAGTCAGCATTAAATGTTTATTAAACAAAAGTACTAAATAAAATTATCCTGGTTGTCTCCTGTCTTGCCATTGCTGATTGCTGGAGAGATGTGTCATGGTCAGATGACAGCCAATCGGACAGGAGACAACATAAGTAAGGCAGATGTAAAATAGAACTAATTTTTTCTTTAGAACAATTTTTGCCACCTCCAATGATGGACGTGGGTATGATAGGAAAATAGTTTTTAATGGGATAATAAGTATTTTGTGTTTGTGAAGATGAGAAAATAATTGTGTTAATTTGTTGGAGACAAAGGAAGATTTAAAATAAAAAATATTTTAAAGCTGAGATTTTTTTACATAGCTAATTTAATTGAAAATGGCGCCCAACGTGTAACTGGCACAGTTGTGAAATGTAACAAGAGATGAATGATGAGAGATGACAACATTGTGCTGGAGGCTGTCAGCAACTGCGGATGATGATTTCATGTTGCACAGGAATNATTTGTTGGAGACAAAGGAAGATTTAAAATAAAAAATATTTTAAAGCTGAGATTTTTTTACATAGCTAATTTAATTTAAAATGGCGCCCAACGTGTAACTGGCAGAGTTGTGAACTGTAACAAGAGGAGGAATGATGAGAGATGACAACATTGTGCTGGAGGCTGTCAGCAACTGCGGATGATGATTTCATGTTGCACAGGAATGCAAAAAATGACAGTACGTTTATAATTCTGTTTAGTGGTCTCTATCACTGGGCGATGCTCATACATTGGGTCTTGTTGGAAGTTGGACACAAGTTGTCATCTGTCCAGCAACCACGCTGTGAGAGCATGACATGCTGGGGTGTGTGGCCACCACCACAGAAGACATATTTCTTTACATGGAGGAACATAGAGGACAGTGGCATGTGTAGTGAGTTTTCTCAAAGTACTCTAGTTTCCTTGTATGAGTGTGCTTCGCCATTTCTTCATTGTAAGAAAGTTTCCACAAGAAAATGAGAATGTAGGCAGAGAATATAGATTCTGAGACCTGACACTTCCTCTTAGGAGAGCGTGGAACCCAAACAGGGATGATAAGATGAGGAAAAACATGGGAAAGTCTGATTTTAAATTTCTTGAAAAGTCAGAGAAATATCAGGGAGATTTATACAAAGTCAGGGAATTTAGATTAAATGGTTAGGAATGTGTTAAATAAGAGACTGAAGTAATGCAGTTCTGCTCCGTGCAGTCTCATGAATCGCACTGTGCGTTATCTTGGTTTTGTTCTATCCTTATGGGGAGGTTTAAAAGTTTTGGGGAAACTTTGTCAGTATATGTGTAATTGTATAAAATTTAATGAAATAGTATTAAAATATTCCTAACTTTTGGTATGCATTTTTGCTAGGGAAGACATCTGGAAAAGTCAGGGAATCAGTATGTGAATACAATTAGCCACCCTGATTAATTGATGCTAAACACATTAACTGAATTCTGTTTTTTTAAGCCAATATACTAAATTCANAGCCACCCTGATTAATTGATGCTAAACACATTAACTGAATTCTGTTTTTTTAAGCCAATATACTAAATTCAAGAAAAGAGCAATTCAAAATACCTAATGGTTATAGCCATTCTTTTAATAAAATGTACACATTTATGATGTGAAAATAGCCCAACAAGAATTCTGATGTAAACAAAATGTGCACTATTTCAAAACACACACCTAACTTTTTGAAAAGNGAAAATAGCCCAACAAGAATTCTGATGTAAACAAAATGTGCACTATTTCAAAACACACACCTAACTTTTTGAAAAGCCAGATGTACAGAAATTCATCTCTCAAGTGATATTGACACCTTTGCAGAAGATAAAAATCAGCCCTCGCTATGTTTGGTGATGAAATAAAGTAGTGAGATGTTTGGTGGATGCAAGTGCTGAAGGAGAGGCAGTGTGTGATAGCGCCAGGAAGGGAGAATGGTACTCACCGTGCTTTTGCTGATGGCGAGGGAGGGGCTGGAGCCCTGTGCTTGCCAGTGTGTCACATCTGACACGCTCAGCCCCGTGCCTTGCAGGTTGATGTTGAAGCTGCCCTGGGGGCATGTCACGCGGCTATAGCAGTCCCCTGCCTCTGCATATGCCACGTGTCGTCCCCGATCCTGCCGCGCAAATGTGTAGTCTTGCGCTGCAACCACACCATACATCACTCACTGTCCCACACCTGTCAGTGAAGCAGCAGTGACTGGCCTGGCTTTCGAAATCTAGCCTTTTGTATCAGCAATATGTTAAGAAATGCAATAACATCCTTAAGTTCCCATTATTATAATGATGGACTTGTTTATAGCATAAACACACAGACTAGTTTTCTGCAGCATGCAAACAGAACTAGACACATACAACATCTTTTCAGGCAACATATGGTTATGATAAAACCTCGCAAGTATCATGAGAGTATTAGTGATGTGCATTGCAGCTCGCATGAGTAATTGAAAAATACACATTTTAATTATTATAGACAGTAACTTTTTTTTTATGTTTTCTCTTCTGTTAAAAAAAATTTTTAGAACATTTTTTTTCAGTGTAAATTTTTCTTCCGCACAATTTTTAAATATCACAATTATGAAAAATATGAAGAATTAAAACTTACATAAATTAAAGATTTATACTTCTAATGCATTTTATTAAGCTTTCAAGACATAAGCTGACCATACTATTAACACTTCTAATATTTCAACAACTTTAATAGCACTGAAGGGCCACGGTGGCCGAGCNCAAGACATATGCTGACCATACTATTAACACTTCTAATATTTCAACAACTTTAATAGCACTGAAGGGCCACGGTGGCCGAGCGGTTAGACTGCTCGCCTCCCACGAAGGTGAACTGGGCCCAATCCCCGGTCGGTTCGCTCCCAAATTTTCACAAGTGAAAATTGTGCTGGACGATGTCGCTGGTATGCAGGTTTTCTCGGGATCTCCCACTTCCCCCGCCCTTGCATTCCAGTGCTGTTCCGTTCTCACCTCATTTCACCCTTATCGGCTCTCAAGGCCTCGTTAAGAGCCACCCAAATCACTAGACTCGACTCGACTAGTAGAACTGGAAGCTTACATCATATCATATTCGTGTATAGGCTGTTCACGGTTGATTGAGCAATTTTTAAAGCCGTGCTNCACTCGACTCGACTAGTGGAACTGGAAGCTTACATCATATCATATTCGTGTATAGGCTGTTCACGGTTGATTGAGCAATTTTTAAAGCCGTGCTTAAGATGCACTTTTCCCTTCATTTTGTATCCCTTCACCATATGTGAAATTTGAATTGCAGTGGGTCTAATAACTTTATTCATGTGTCAGTCAATTGAAAACATGGAATTGTAAGGAACTTACATTGTTCCCATCATGTCAGTTCACACCCTAGTGTGCATCAAACATAACAACTTGATTTGCCATAAATTTAATTATTAAACTCACAATATGTCAAAACTTATTTTACTTAATTCATTGCCAACTTAACTGGGAGCCTGCATGCCAGAGTATATGGTAGCGGAGGATGCAGTTAAGTGCCAGTAATTGTTTTCAAAGGTTTATTTTAAAATTGCTTACTTTACCATGAACAGTCAGTATTACTCACCATCAGCAATTTACTTTGAGTTTGATGCTATAAATAGTGTAAGTAATTTTTCATTTTCTTTAAAGTGGTTAGCAAAAATATGTATATAGTATTATTCCTGTAAATCAAAAGTGTGTGTGTTGGGTTTTATTTATTTATTTATATATATATATATATACACACACACACACGCGCGCGCACACACACACTGAATAATGAACTTTACAAAGATCAACCACTGTTTGAAAATTGTAAATATCAGATAAATGTCTGTACTATTTCAGTATATGGTATATATTTTGTTATAAAACTTCAACTATAAACTTTGCAAGAGGGTATGTGAGATGGAAGATGGTACTCACTGGTGACTCGCAGCGAGGTGACGTTGAGCTGGATCTTACTGTAGACGGTACGGCCTGCATTGCCGTTGGCGTCCACCACGCAGTCGCACTTGTCCGTCTTCTCCCCATTGTTCGGGCACGTGTCGGGGTTCAGCAATCTGCATCACAAGTCGTCTTATGTAGTTCAAGGGTCTAAATCAATAGGAGAGCTTTCAATATCTAGTTTAATTACGTAAAAGTAATACTCCTAATGCCCTTTTAGGGTTGGTACTGGGAGAAGATGTGGTGAGGCCAGGAAACATTGTGTTCAAGTTTCAATTGTAAAGTTTGCATTAGGATTTCAATTTTGCATGGTTGTGTGCAGAAAGGCCGGAGACAAACGGGTCTCCTGGTGACAGCTCTGAGCCAGTTGTGTATTCAGCTGTTGCCAGCCTGGGAGCTAGGTAAAAGCCATCGCTGGGCTGGTANCCAGTTGTGTATTCGGCTATTGCCAGCCTGGGAGCTAGGTAAAAGCCATCGCTGGGCTGGTAGCGTAGTCTCCTCGTCACGCAAGCACGATGCTTTAACAAACAGAAGCACCGAGAACCTGTCGTGATAATAAGGCGCACACACACGTGTGCAATTTTGGGTGGAGTCTGAATCTGAGTCGGTTAAAACAAAAACATAACTTGTCCAGCTCTGGTTTCGCTGACAATTCTTTGAAATTTGAGGATGATATTCAGAGTTCGTTATTCAGTTATTTTAGAATTACTACATTTACTAGCAACACGCAAAAATACTAGGTTATAAGACAAACCGAATAGGTCTAGGTACAAACATTATATGTCAGACAACTAATATATATCTGGTGTAGCATGGACCACTTTTAATTTTATTTAAACATTAACTAAAATTTAAAATATTTTTAATTAGCTATTTAAAATCATTTTTGACTGTGAGTTTAAAAGTTCATTTACAACATAAATTATAAAATTAATTTAAAAATTAATTTTATAAGTTATCAGGTACCCCATGCAAAATAACATTATGAATTCAATTTACAAATAAATTTTTATGTGTTTAAATTTATTAATGTATACTCGTACAACCCTGAAAAAAAACTGTATTTATATTGCTAAATTTAGTTTTTCAAATTGATAATTTAAAACATTTATATTTGAGGTATATGCATTAAGGTTTTAGTTATATGAATAGTGTTCGATACTACACCAGATATATACTACTTGGACAACAAAACATGTAGAGTACCTCAAAACACAATTTTCACAAACAGCAGTAATAAATTTTAACACTTTTTTTGCAATAACTGTAATTTTATTAATTTGTATGTATACATATAATACTGACTGCTTTGAATTCCCAACAAACTGCTACAGTAATTACTCAATTCACTATAAAGTTTGTACAATATTTTTACTTGGTTGCCGTTTCGTTTACGTCACAAAAATAATGTTTATTTTTGTTTTGTTTTTGGCGATGTTTCCATATTTATTGCTGCAGATTTGCTTGAATTCTCAGTCCACGGAATTATTAGATTCCATTAAACATGTATTGCAAAAACACAAAGCTTTGATAGCACTGTGACAGAGATTTCTCGTAACATGTTTATATTTTTTGAAAGTATTTTCTTGCAATCACAGCCAGCGACTGGACTCGCGAGAGGCAGAATTACGTCTGGTTCTAGTGCTGTAGAATGAAGAGTTTGCTGCCTAAACCAGCTGAGGNCGAGAGGCAGAATTACGTCTGGTTCTAGTGCTGTAGAATGAAGTGTTTGCTGCCTAAACCAGCTGAGGCATTTTGTCTTGCATGTCAGGAAATGTCCTTGTGAATTTTTACCTGATTGGNTGACAGAGATTTCTCGTAACATGTTTATATTTTTTGAAAGTATTTTCTTGCAATCACAGCCAGCGACTGGACTCGCAAGAGGCAGAATTACGTCTGGTTCTAGTGCTGTAGAATGAAGAGTTTGCTGCCTAAACCAGCTGAGGCATTTTGTCTTGCATGTCAGGAAATGTCCTTGTGAATTTTTACCTGATTGGNAGTTTGCTGCCTAAACCAGCTGAGGCATTTTGTCTTGCATGTCAGGAAATGTCCTTGTGAATTTTTACCTGATTGGTAGATGATTAATATGAAATTGCTTGTGATATGATGATTTAATATTATGTAGATCGTTCTGGATTCTCCTTGACTGTTATCATGCCTTATTCAGACATTTTACTATCTCAAGTTTTGAGTTTGGATTTGAAGTCTGATTCAGAAAGTGGAAAAATGGAGAAGTTGAGGTCAGAAAATGTTTGGTATATAAGGCTCTACAGTCCTGGTTCACATAAGTANAAAGTGGAAAAATGGAGAAGTTGAGGTCAGAAAATGTTTGGTATATAAGGCTCTACAGTCCTGGTTCACATAAGTACAATCTCTTTGTATAAAATCTTGGTGTTAGGAAATGTACAAACATTCCGAGACACAAGTTAATGTGAATAGTGAACTAATCTTAGTTGAAGGCACTTGGATTTTGACAGTTTCTGTGGCAAAATAGTTCAATGTCAGGAGTGACAAACTGGTTACTGCACATGGCATTCACACTATACTTCCACAATCAACATGAAGATGTGACTTTCTTGGGAAGAGACTGCCCTTCTGAGGGAAATTTGTAAGTTGGAGGTTGGACTTCAGCTTTAGTTTTGGTTACCTGGACTCTACTCGTGAAAGCTTGCCTTCAGCAGTTGTCATATATTCCCCTTTATGTTTTGCTCTTCCAGCATATTTAACTTGTGTTTTTCAATGCATGGTAGAAACTCTTGTTGCAGAGCCTTCTAGAATGAGTACCAAGTGTTAATTGCATGCTTTGTCCGCGCTGGACGTAGTGTTTGCTGGAGTAGCTCTCGCCCCGAGACTGCTTCGAACCTCGCCACAGCACTGTGGTACTCGTCTTGGAAAACTTGGTCCCTCGTCTATCAGACGTTAGCAGGCACAGGTTAAAGATATGTGTTCTGTAAACTCCAAAGACGGAATAAAACATACATCTGCCAGTTACCTCTTTGTGATCTGGTCAACTCTCTTTCGTTTCATGTCTTCCCTACCCACTTTGCCTTCTGCGTGATCATCCACCTGAGTACATCCAGGTGCACGCATGACCATCACGTTAGAGAATCGGACCACATCCCCACTGAAGGGCGCTCCCGCCTCTTGTAAATGTTGCCACTGTGTTAAGGGGGGAGAGAACCTCAGACTCAAGGTCACACACACACATGGTCACTACGAATCGGACTACAAGCTGGTCATGCCGCTTACTGACAGTTGTAGATGCTTTGCGTGGCGAACGCTGTGAGACCGAGGGGAAGTTGAGAACAGTAGCTGATAACGACGTTCAGTCAACTCTCCTCTATGAGGATCAGGGGGTTCTATCCTTGAGCCATTATAGGCCCGAGTATCGTACCTTCCAGCTGGTAACGTTGTTAGAGATACCAATTGATTGATAGAACTTGGGTAGGGATTTATCCCAAGGCAGTAGTCTTGGGAAGAGTCGGTTCCTTCCTGTATGGACCACACGCCAGAACTTTTCCTCCCGTGTGCTGCTGCGTTACTATACTTTTACTTATGGCCGTGCCTGTGCCTACAGGACACCTACTAAACACTAATTCTCTACTCTTGGTTTATTTTTATCCCCTAATTAATGTAACATCTGTGATTTTGCAGTACTGTGTACCTGCAGTTATTCCAATGCTCCAACACTGGACTGGCCAGAAAATAGGCAAACAAAATCCAAACTGCACGCTCTGGTGAGCTAGGGTCTGATGCCCCCAGGGTCCACACATGTGAGTGAGAGGAGGCGGCGATCTTAAGGAGTGCCACATGTACCCACACCTCAGCATAGAACTCACTGCCTTCTGCACGTAACTACAGAGACATGTGGTATACAGTTCCAAGGTGCTTAGGAGTTTCTCCAGACTCACCAACATGCCTCCAATCCAACGACTAGACTTGGGTGCCTCACACCCAGCTGCACATCAGCCAGTCTGTTCGGCAGCCGCTGACTGTGTTTCTACAAAGACAGCATATCATCCTGCATTGCCTCCTGCTGTAAGGAGGATCACAGCCCAGCCAATAGACTAAACACCTCGTGAAGGAACCTCAGTTTACGTAGTCTCTTAGAGATGTTATGTAGCTGTGTCACACAATGTACATAAATATAGGTACTCATTTAATATAACAGGTGCGTTTGTTTCCATCTTGTAACTAAAGAATACTGAAATGTGTAATAAAGTTAACGCTCATCATGAGAATCGGGAACAGCACTGCAACACAATGCTGCCTGCCGGGAGCCAAAAGTGTTTCATCCTGCCCCTCCTTTACGTTCTACATAACTTCCTGAAAGCTTCCACACCTTGATGGGTTTTGTGTACACGTCACTGAGAAGAAAATACAGTTACTGTTCGTAGTGGAATACCCAAGCGAGATAAATTCCCCTTAAAACACATCGCCGGGCACCAACATGTGCCTAAGCGGCCGTGTTGAGTCTGCAACTGCAGTGTTGTAATGAGAGGCAAGAGCTTGTTCACATCTCCTCACATTTCTTAGTGCAAAAAGAACACAAGGAATGCTCGACCAGTTCCCATTCAAAAATAAACACTGTATTCAACACGCAATATTTCAGTGCCAACAAACAGTTACGCAGCGCAGTGTGGGAAAAAAAGATGATTTACAGAATATTTCCACTGTCATCGCTGCATTTACCAGTGTTATGGGTATTTACAGTACAGGACCAGTTGTAAATAAAACAGGTCAAGCTGGATGGTATTAATTTATGGCGATGGGAGGCTTGTTTTATCGCATGGTCGTAGTGCTGATCACAAAATCAAGTCAAATTTTTTATTAAAATGAAATAAAAAAACTATGTGGGCCAAGTTGTTAGCAAACAGTAATCAAAACCAAGCGAAACCAAAAAAAATGTGCACAAATGTAAGTCTTGGCAAGCAAAGAGAGAAAGAAGGTATCCGCAAGCAACATCACAGTGTGTGACATTCAATAGCAGCATCATGCGCAGAATACTTTGATGACTGATTGGAAGGGAATAGAGGGAGTGAATGGGTATTGACAGTCTGGGGGTAATTGTATTTATTTTAGATATATGCCCAGCTTGAAATACAGTGCCTGCCAAGAGAAAACCAGTACAATAAACTTAATTTTGAGCTGATTTCCCTCAAATTTTTTACTTTTTTTTTTTTACCAAATATTTTATGGTTCTTCATAAATGGGTCTTGAAAGAAAGGAGGGCATAATAATATGGGTCACAACGGGAAGTTTTTACTGTGGGTGTAAAATGTAGAAAAGTAAATAACAGGGTTTAAAAAAGTATATACTGGTGTATGTAAATAAATGCCTGACAGGGAGTGGAGGACAAAATGAAGTGTGTAGCATTACCTGCGGTCGTAGATCTCGGCATAGTTACTATGGTCACCCTGAGGCAGGGAGAGGTACTCCCGTGGTACGTTGGTGTCCATGTCGTGGCAGTAGATGGACACGCTGCGCCCCTTGATGTTCAGCACGTACTCTCCGTTCTGCTTGCTGCGCAGCCGCTGTTGCACGTCCGCGCATGATGAGTACCCACCTGCAAAGCACGCAGCCAATATCGTCGCACGTCACGTGCTACACGATCGCAGTGGAGGTGGGCCCCTCACTGCTAGCATAATGCTACTCACTCATTCTCAGTCACGTAGAAAAAAAATTATCATGCAAGAAATTCCCAGGACCCAGCATTTTTTAATCTCTAGGGAAAAACAGTTTAGGTCCACTTGTTGGTCCCATCAGCAAACCTTACTACACAACCTAAGCTCTCTTAGAAACATGCCCACGACTGTATCTATAGTCTTGGTGTAATGTTTACGAGATCTGTGTAGTCACTGCCATTTTGGAACCAATTATTCCATTGAGACTCAAAACAATTTGAAGACAGTTTATGGTTTTTACAACATAAGTCATAAATGTAGGTACTATTCTCCAAGTGAACTGAAAACCACAAATATACTTAAAGTAACAAAGTTATAAGTTTGCCAAACAATTACACTAACAGCCAATTTCAGGTACNGAACTCTTGTTGCAGAGCCTTCTAGAATGAGTACCAAGTGTTAATTGCATGCTTTGTCCGCGCTGGACGTAGTGTTTGCTGGAGTAGCTCTCGCCCCGAGACTGCTTCGAACCTCACCACAGCACTGTGGTACTCGTCTTGGAAAACTTGGTCCCTCGTCTATCAGACGTTAGCAGGCACAGGTTAAAGATATGTGTTCTGTTCACTCCAAAGACGGAATAAAACATACATCTNTTCACTCCAAAGACGGAATAAAACATACATCTGCCAGTTACCTCTTTGTGATCTGGTCAATTCTCTTTCGTTTCATGTCTTCCCTACCCACTTTGCCTTCTGCGTGATCATCCACCTGAGTACATCCAGGTGCACGCATGACCATCACGTTAGAGAATCGGACCACATCCCCACTGAAGGGCGCTCCCGCCTCTTGTAAATGTTGCCACTGTATTAAGGGGGGAGAGAACCTCAGACTCAAGGTCACACACACACACATGGTCACTACGAATCGGACTACAAGCTGGTCATGCCGCTTACTGACAGTTGTAGATGCTTTGCNACACACACACACATGGTCACTACGAATCGGACTACAAGCTGGTCATGCCGCTTACTGACAGTTGTAGATGCTTTGCGTGGCGAACGCTGTGAGACCGAGGGGAAGTTGAGAACAGTAGCTGATAACGACGTTCAGTCAACTCTCCTCTATGAGGATCAGGGGGTTCTATCCTTGAGCCATTATAGGCCCGAGTATCGTACCTTCCAGCTGGTAACGTTGTTAGAGATACCAATTGATTGATAGAACTTGGGTAGGGATTTATCCCAAGGCAGTAGTCTTGGGAAGAGTCGGTTCCTTCCTGTATGGACCACACGCCAGAACTTTTCCTCCCGTGTGCTGCTGCGTTACTATACTTTTACTTATGGCCGTGCCTGTGCCTACAGGACACCTACTAAACACTAATTCTCTACTCTTGGTTTATTTTTATCCCCTAATTAATGTAACATCTNTGTGCCTACAGGACACCTACTAAACACTAATTCTCTACTCTTGGTTTATTTTTATCCCCTAATTAATGTAACATCTGTGATTTTGCAGTACTGTGTACCTGCAGTTATTCCAATGCTCCAACACTGGACTGGCCAGAAAATAGGCAAACAAAATCCAAACTGCACGCTCTGGTGAGCTAGGGTTTGATGCCCCCAGGGTCCACACATGTGAGTGAGAGGAGGCGGCGATCTTAAGGAGTGCCACATGTACCCACACCTCAGCATAGAACTCACTGCCTTCTGCACGTAACTACAGAGACATGTGGGACACAGTTCCAAGGTTCTTGTAAGCATGGGAGTTTCTCCAGACTCACCAACATGCCTCCAATCCAACGACTAGACTTGGGTGCCTCACACCCAGCTGTACATCAGCCAGTCTGTTCGGCAGACGCTGACTGTGTTTTCACAAAGACAGCATATCATCCTGCATTGCCTCCTGCTGCAAGGAGTATCACAGCCCAGCCAATAGACTAAACACCTCGTGGAGGAACCTCAGTTTACTTAGTCTTTTAGAGGAATACTCGAGCCAGTGCAACATCAACCTGTTGCTGGCATCAAATACGTGGATAAAAATGTTATGTAGCTGTGTCACACAATGTACATAAATATAGGTACTCATTTAATATAACAGGTGCGTTTGTTTCCATCTTGTAACTAAAGAATACTGAAATGTGTAATAAAGTTAACGCTCATCATGAGAATGGGGAACAGCACTGCAACACAATGCTGCCTGCCGGGAGCCAAAAGTGTTTCATCCTGCCCCTCCTTTACGTTCTACATAACTTCCTGAAAGCTTCCACACCTTGATGGGTTTTGTGTACACGTCACTGAGAAGAAAATACAGTTACTGTTCGTAGTGGAATACCAAAGCGAGATAAATTCCCCTTAAAACACATCGCCGGGCACCAACATGTGCCTAAGCGGCCGTGTTGAGTCTGCAACTGCAGTGTTGTAATGAGAGGCAAGAGCTTGTTCACATCTCCTCACATTTCTTAGTGCAAAAAGAACACAAGGAATGCTCGACCAGTTCCCATTCAAAAATAAACACTGTATTCAACACGTAATATTTCAGTGCCAACAAACGGTTACGCAGCGCAGTGTGAAAAAAAAAAAGATGATTTACATAATATTTCCACTGTCATCGCTGCATTTACCAGTGTTATGGGTATTTACAGTACAGGACCAGTTGTAAATAAAACAGGTCAAGCTGGATGGTATTAATTTACTTAACTTCCTAATAAATTTATGGCGATGGGAGGCTTGTTTCATCGCATGGTCGTAAAGCTGATCACAACAATCATTCACAAAATCAAGTCAAATTTTTTTATCAAAATGAAATAAAAAAACTATATTTTTGAGCTAATTTCCGTCAAATTTTTTACTTTTTTTTTACCAAATATTTTATGGTTCTTCAAAAATGGGTCTTGAAAGAAAGGAGGGCATAATAATATGGGTCACAACGGAGAGTTTTTACTGTGGGTGTAAAATGTAGAAAAGTGAAATAATGGGGTGTAAAAAAGTAGTATATACTAGTGTATGTAAATAAATGTCTGGCAGGGAGTGGAGGACAAAATGAAGTGTGTAGCATTACCTGCGGTCGTAGATCTCGGCATAGTTACTATGGTCACCCTGAGGCAGGGAGAGGTACTCCCGTGGTACGTTGGTGTCCATGTCGTGGCAGTAGATGGACACGCTGCGCCCCTTGATGTTCAGCACGTACTCTCCGTTCTGCTTGCTGCGCAGCCGCTGTTGCACGTCCGCGCATGATGAGTACCCACCTGCAAAACACGCAGCCAATATCGTCGCACGTCACGTGCTACACGATCGCAGTGGAGGTGGGCCCCTCACTGCTAGCATAATGCTACTCACTCATTCTCAGCCACGTATAAAAAAAATTATCATGCAAGAAATTCCCAGGACCCAGCATTTTTTAATCTCTAGGGAAAAACAGTTTAGGTCCACTTGTTTGGTCCCATCAGCAAACCTTACTACACAACCTAAGCTCTCTTAGAAACATGCCCACGACTGTATCTATAGTCTTGGTATAATGTTTAGGAGATCAGCGTAATCACTGCCATTTTGGAACCAATTATTCCATTGAGACTCAAAACAATTTGAAGACAGTTTATGGTTTTTACAACATAAGTCATAAATGTAGGTACTATTCTCTAAGTGAACTTAAAACCACAAATATACTTAAAGTAACAAAGTTATAAGTTTGCCAAACAATTACACTAACAGCCAATTTCAGGTACAAATATTTTTGTAACAAAACAGTAAAAAAGTTATTTTTGGGTTAATTTTTTTCTGGTACTAGAAAAGCAAAAACTGATTTCCTAGCCATTTGGTATGAAGACCACTATTAATCAGGTGTATGAAAAGGTAAAATTGTTTTTTAATTCTGCTCAACCACGTAAGTGTATGAAATTCTAATGGTGTTTCTACTAATCACAAAAATAAAACTATAGGCGAGGCACTCATTTTAACTGTGCGGAAACAAGCTGCTTTAAGAAAGTGATAACCTTTAAAGTTAATGCTGCCTTCACTGAGAACTAGTTCTCTTGTTTTGGATATTGGTAGCGAAAGTATTGTGTAAAAACTGCATTAGAGGTGAACTTTTTTTTTTGACCGAGACTGGTGCGCTGTGATGTGTTTGAACTTCCCGCTTCTACTTTTTGCCGCAGTGATGCTCGGGAAGTGTAATTTCTCCAAGTAACTCCTCCAAGCTTCGTCTCCTTTCTCCTTGTTTCCTCTCTTTCCCCTCGTGTCTGGCGCATGTGCCTTCCCCTCGCCAGGCCAGCGATCGTAATAGCTGTGTAACCTGAGTCTTAGTCACTTGGTATTTAGTTGGCAGTGTGTTCTGTGTCCCGCCACCTCAGGGCAGGCAGAGACGGCTGGCGTTCCTCGTTAGTATGCAAGTATTTTCTAACCAAATTTCCGTTTCGGCCGCACGTAGTTTAAATTTCTGTTTGACATGATTATTTAAATGTAGGGTTTCTGATTTTGTGTTTGGCACATGACCTTGTCATGGAGCAATATTACTTGTTGAGATTCACGCACAAGCAAATTGGGCCGTAAGACACTGCATACGTTGCGTGTGATAGCAAGTTTGAATTTGGACATGTCACTTAACTTGTTCTGCTTTGTTTTAGCTTGAATTCGCAGTGATTTATGATTTAACTCCTAGATAAAGCTAGCGTGGGCACTTTACGTGCCACGTTTGTCATAATTAGTACCTCGGTATTTGCAACCTTGGGTTCCGACGCAATTATTTGCTGATCCAAACTCTGAATGAGGTAACTTTGTGGTCATGACTTTCTTTTACAATTTTTTCTTGTCCCATTTGATGTGGACCTTGAGGTCTGTAAAGTTTTTCGGCTGTTTTGAGTTTGTTCCTAGTTTCATGTCTGATCAGGAGACTACTTGCATCAGTAAATGTGTTTTACGCTTTGAAGCGTTAAATACAATGTCAAGTCATTTTGTAACATACAACTTGTGTTGCTTGTGGCATTGCTATTTAATGCTCTGCATTACGATTACTAAAGCTGGTAACTGAATCCTACTTTTTGGTAATTTTTGAAGATGCAAACCATTTTCTTTCTTTACATTTTTACCTGCACACAGTTGGAATCGCTATTAACTCGCACTGCAGTACAGAGGGTTTACGTGCAGTGGTAATAAGCATTTAGATCTGTATATGCTGTCCAAAGAATTTAAAAATTTGGATTTGAAACATTTTTTTAAATGTTATCTTGTATTATTTTGCTTAAGTACAAGACTAAACAATTTATCATTGTGCAGACAGCTATTTACCTGTTTGGACATGTTTTAGAAACAGAGAAAAACATCCAAATTAAAGTTTGCAATAACTGTGTTGCAGGAAAGTAATATAAGGAATAGTGTAATTTGTTAGTGATGTCAAATACTTACATTTTTTTTGTGGACATTTTCTCCTGTGACGCGGTTTGAAGTTTCGTGGGCAGTTCCGTTTCGGCACTTTGCGGTTATCCACGCTGATGCAGTATACATCACGCTTCTGCTTGCATTTCCCTCGTATGTGCATGCACTGTGAAAGCAGAAACAGACAAACATTACAGAGTTATTTAAGTATTTCACTGATGCGTGACGCTCTTTGAAAAGTAAATATAAACACGACTTTGCCTCGTCTGCACACAGAATCATGTAACCCAGGCTGCGTTTGAACCTCAAACAACTTGCATCCAGAGTCTACCAGCACGCCTCTAGACGCGGGGGCACTCAAAGGCAGCCGAGTTAGTTCTCCTTATTATCAGACATCATGCCAACACCTCGCGTGTGATAGAAGCCAGCCTAGTGCGCCGGCTAAGCGTCTAAGCTCATGCCACAGATGCAACCTCGCATGACACTCTCTCCTGCTTTCGCCACGGACTGAGAGATGGCACCAGAGAGCGCAGCTCCGCCCAGGGGAGGAGGAGTTCACCCTGCCACTCCCGCACCTCAGAGAGCCCGCAGGCAGGTGGAGTATATGTGCCCATGCACAGCCGCAGAACTGCAGTTCATTCTCAGCAGCTTGCTCGACCACTTCCAGTGCTGGGGCTCTCTGCTAACACAGACCTCTTCGCGACCTACCAGATGTTCTTATTAAAGTCCTTCACCAGAAGCCCCTGAATAAGTCAACACCCCTTTTATATAGCCACTACCCTTCTGGTAGTGGTATCCGAGCCCCTTCTGGACAACAAGCATCAAGTTAATTAGGGTTAGCCATTATAATAGCTACCTAGCCGCATCTGCTTTGTTAGTTCAGCCCCAGGTCCCCTTCACCTGGTTTGCGTAGGTTAGCTTCCGTTACAGCTCTTGGTACATTAGGAGTTAGTAACGACCACCATGTTATTCCTCTCAGAGCTAACACATCTTCTATTAATTTCTGAGTAGTCATTGCTAAGGGTGACTGTAACTCCAACTTCCGTAGACGTCAGCCCACCAGGGAAGAGCAGGAGACAGCGGCATTCCCAACCTGTTTTCCGAACCTAGTGTAGGACAGCGGGCTCCCTTAACCGGGTGTACCTACGTAAAAACAAAACCCATATTGTGCAGTACGGTAGAGCCCCAACCATTAGGTCACAACCACAAGGCGGTTAGTTTGGAGGTCTGACCCCTTTTGTTCACACCCACGTTGTCGTCGGGACTCTGGGGGTAAACCCACTGCTCTAACCACCACGCTGAACTGTCAGCAGTTAAAGTACTCTGATACGACTCTGGTTGGCTCGGCCTCTGCATGGCTCAACCCTTAGTTAGGCTACTTCGTCGCCTGCTCCTCTCTTGCGTGGCCGACTGTAAAACCAACCTACATGCCTTACATCCGTAAGAGTGGTAGCAGGTTGCATATTCGAAAGGCAGCCACCAACTTCAAGCTTAACTTGGGCTGTAACCCAGCTCCAACTGCACTTTACTGCATAACCCCCTGGGAACGAGCTCAAGCCGCCCGACAGTTGGAGAGGCCTCACCTCCCACTCCTTATTTCAGCCTCCATTCAAGACCGTCGGAGAACCACATCTCGCTCCGCCAGGAACTCAGCATACCACTGGGTCTCACAAACCCGTAGTGCCACCTCAGCTGAGCCAGCAGCTCTCCTCGGGCCTCTACCTGCAGTACCACCTTCGCCCCGAGCCTGTACAGAAACTCCAGTATGAGGCAACCCCAGCTGATGCAGAGCCAGGAGCTACCCCGGACGACGCCCGTCAAAGGTAAACCAGTTGCGGTGTGCACGCAGGTAATACATTCTGCACACTCCAGACTTTGTACGAAGCCGCCAAACCAGGTGCTCCAGGTTGTATACCGACCAGGCTCCAGTGAACAAACAATAAGTCTATCTTGACAGCCAGCTGTGTCTGTGACAGACGCACCTAAAACTAGCCCTTACCGTGTTGTCCCCGTCAATCACAGACATCACGCGTCATCACTTAAAAAATATTATCACATTAGAAAATAATTGATGAACACTTAAACCAAAGTATCAGCTTTGCACGTGCTGATCCCCAATTTGTAGATTGTTTCAAGCCTATCACTTAACTGTCAACAGCAACAAAACATGAAAACAACCGTACGCATACTTACTGTTTCTATGTTCACAAATACGTATTTTTATAAACATAGACCAACATATTTTTTTTTTGTAACTCACGTGGCTTGTTGTATTTACTTTTGAGACAATATAAACTGAAATAAGTAGAATATTGCTTTTAATTAAGCTTCATTTCACTAATACTACTATTTAAGTTAAATTCAACTTAAATATATGCAAAAGGTTTTTTCACATGTATGCAGAATATCGGTGAAATTGCATTACAGTAGCTGCACATCAGTTATTCGGCACATCTGCGTAATTTTGTGAATTGGCACAGCTATACCCTATGGCAAATCTGAAAAAGGTGGTAACCCTAATCCAATGGATGACTAGGCACTGACCGGCTGCCACTCGCCGGCGGACCAGAAGAAGGTGGTGTGGCAGTCGGTGATGGTGCAAGTCTGCACGTGTGGTGGCTTCGAGGTGGAGTCGCAGCCATGCAGGACTGGGTTGGGGTCGATCCAGCCGTCAAGTACGCGATGGCACGACACGGAGCGTTGCTGCTGTCCCTTGCCGCACGTCGCAGAGCACTGCAAGTAGGAAACAAGCCTACATCCACCTTGCTGTGCGACCACCATAACTCAATCAAATACAATTATAATGTTATTTGAGGTTAATTTTACAGTGGTCTCATATTTGGTAATTTTTCAATCCTTCCAAATTTCAAGTTGGAAATTTTTTTTTTAAATACCATACATACTGTAATTAAAACCCAACTTTTTTTAAAAATGCTTTTATGTTGTGAGCATTTCTATAAGAATAAGCAAGCCATAACCTATTGTGCAAACAATCATCTGTTAACAGTTATAACTACCACGATTCTAGGAACTAGTATCTACGTGTAGTTATTGTAATGTTTATTAGTTTTATTTAGTTTAATTAAGGTTTTTGAGCATACCAACATCCTGGCAATGGCAACCTTCAACTAGTAAAAACATATTTACAGTGAAATTTAAGTAGTATGTAGTAATAAAACTTGTATGTGGGGTACATATATTTTTTATGCTTTAATTTAAAAGAGTACCATTTTTCAAACATGCTGAATACTAAGAAAAACTGGTAGTGTTCCCTGAGAAGAGAAGAACTGACTCTATGTTTATCCCACCCAGCTGCAGAATATGGAAACTCTTGGGGAGACTGTGCCAACCATAGTGAATCAATTAATAAGCTATTGCAGCTAAAATTATTTTTATTACAGTAAAATAGATTTAAGTTACTTGTACATACAATGGTAAAACAAGTTGGAGGTTTCTAAGACAAGAGGGAAATGTAGAGAACTTAAAAGCACTAGTACATACTCTAGCCAAAAAAAAAAGTTTTATTGGCCATTGATTTAGACATAATTTTAATGAACAATTAGGAACTAAATGTTTCCTAATTTCCATCCAATTGTCGTACCTGCCCCATGGGCTGCTACCTTGAGCCCAATCCTAACTAAGATATAATAAGTTTCAGGAATAGCCACATTAGTACACCTGTACTGTACATGTAAAAAGAAAATTATAGGTCATGTACAGTCAAACCCATTAAGAAGTTCCCACTTAGCAAAATTTTCTTGCTTAATAAGTTGAATAATTTTGCTCCTTGTCTATATGCATGTATGTAATTTGACCCTTTTAAAAAAAATTTCCTGGTTAATAAGCATTACTTTTTCAGTCCCTTCAAAAACGTCTTAACAGAGTTTTACTGTAGTTTCTTGATGGATTTTTGTAATATTGAACAAGTTTGTATAGTTCCTGAAATTATGCTTTCTTAACCAGGTTACTTCATTGGCAAAGAGGCACCTGCACCTCCGCATGCAGAGCCAAGATGGACCAATTTGTTGCGATGGGTTGAGGTGCATCTTGCAGTGGAGCTTCATCTCAGTGTACTAACTGAACATGTGGTTTCAATTTGTTCATATTATATCAGAACTGTGATGCCTCACTGGTACTAGGACAGCTGGCTATCGGCTGAGAATAAGAAGAGCGAAGCCAGGATGTGGTGTGCACGCACAAGCTAGTTACCGATCAGATGCCTGAAGAGCAGTGCCTGAGGAAGCCAAGTAACTGACACATGGTACGCAGATGGCTGGGGCAAAGGTGACCCCGTTGATTAGGCATAAACCGGTGCGAATGCTGCCAATGCTGTAACAACTGAACATCGTGGAAGTGGTTATGTTATGATGTGGCAGGGAAACCAGTGAGTGACAGAGTGTCTCAAGATGACGTGCTGCGGAGCGATATGAAGAATGTTAACTGGCTAACAGGAACACTGTGATGTGTTTGGGACTCTGGTCGGTAACAGACAAAGCCTGAGGCGGCGCTCGAAGTCCGTTACGTACTGTCTGACCAGGGGTGAGCAAGGAGATAGCGGGCATGAGAGCGCATGAGTAACAGAAATGGAAAGTTCTACCCCTAAGTGCAGCCGGGCAGCATGCCTGTGGCGTGGGGAGAGAGGAGAAGGCGGATGGCACAGCTGTGGCGGAGGCTCACAAGGAAATACAATATCACCTGTGACACGTCAACCGTTTTTTACTCCACCATGCATCCCTCTGCTTCTACTCATGGACGGTATATAAAATCAGTATTTTACACAAACTATTATTATATTATTTCATTTCAGTTTTACAGAATTAACAGGATACTTTCATGTTAATGTGTGGGTTTTGAGGGGAGCTGTGGTCATGTTTCCTGTGCCCGTGCTGCAATCGTCATATCATCAAAGTTGCTACTTAATGCTTTACTATTCTGTTGTTTTGTCTTCTGCTGGTTTGTGTCCTGCAATGGGCATAGTTAAACAAGTGAACTTAAACCAGATGTGTACATTATTATGTAGGACTGTTTAGGCACCGGTTGCCTGCCTTAAGCACTAGGGCACAGTGCAGTGTGCGGCCAGCTAGTAACTAGAGTAACTCGGAGATAACCCTCCTCACCTGCTACTGCACTGTAAAAGTAGATGGTGTCCAACAACACCACGAGGTCCCTGGCCTGCCAAGATAGGTGTTTCCTGGGTCTCACTTTCATGCACATGCTATCTTACACCCCTTCACTACTGGACAGGGACACTGCTGTTGTGACAGCCATCGACATCTCGGGGAGGAAATTTTTCAAAGCTTAAGGTGTGGCCTCGGTTCTTACCCTTTGTGGAAATGGCAGTTGAAGGGTGAGGTCGAGGTACTCCCCCTCTCCCTCCCGCCATTCCCTCCACCCAGACAATGGTGAAGCAGTGGTATGGGCGCCGCTTGCACGGGGTTTTTCCTGGTGCCTGCGTTGTTGGCTTTGGCAACTTATATGAGTGTTGAGCCTTGGTTGGCATGCTTGCGAGCGATGGGCGAGTGGGTACCCTGGTAACGTTGGCCGGCCGGATGAAGGTAAACGTATTCTTTGGCGGCGTGGGTGGCTGTGGAGCTACTGCATGTGGTACTTGCCAGATGAGATTCGAGGTGGAGCTTGACGAGCTGGTGGTAGACTCTCTCTGACATGCAGCCTCTTCCTTCCAGGTGTATACCTGGTTGCCAACTGAACCATTTTCCCGCAATATCCCAGCCTTAGCTGGCCCCTGCTTGGCAGCTTTGCCCCACCCAGCTCTATAGTGAGGCATAAGGTGGTAGGGGTGGCCAGTAAGGGTTAGACACAGCCTGATGGAGTGTAGGATGTGGAAGTTAGGTAGAGTTGGAGGTCTGTTNCGTGGGACGTCGCGGGCAGACCCAGGTGTCGCGTAGAGCGGGTCTCCTTGGAGGTTGGTCTATCGTTTCCAAGCAGGTGACCTGGCATGTGAGGTACTTACTGGAAGGGTGATAGTCCAAGGGACAACTGCTCTAGTGGGGCCTAAGAAGACCAGCTTCCTAAGCTGCACTTTGAAGCAGTTATCAATAGGAGAGAAAAGGAACAAGGTATCAGCTCGAGGCTATTCCTAGAAGAGTCTTACTAGAACAGGTGACGAACAGGAAATAGCAGGAGCAAGGTGTAAGAAATACAGAGTGTTGGAAGAGACAACTCAACCAAGTCAGATTTATGTCTGTTTTATTGATTGCTCAATCAAATACATATAGACCAGCCTGTACCCTAGCTGAGGCCTGAAGGGCCGATCCTAAGTTGCCAACTGGTATTGTACCTAGTCTCGGAATACGCAGTAGCGCGGGGGATAAGTGTGACCCCAAGTCAGCGGTACTCGTATTCGTGATAGCTGTAGGTAAGCTACACGGTAGCTGGAAGTGCTGCAGCTTCTGCATGCTGGCAGGCAATGAGGCGGTGTCATGCAGAGTGGAACTCTCAACATAGCTGTGAATGGCNCAGAGTGGAACTCTCAACATAGCTGTGAATGGCAGTGACGACTTGAAGTTGGTTCATACTTGGGCAGCGTGGCGTTCTGTGAAGCTAGGTGAGACGTCGGTGTGCTCTTGGGCAGAGTAACACAGGGCAAGCGGACTGGTGCGAGACAGCCACGAACAGAGGGACTGCGGGTCCTATTTATACATGGCTCACAGGACCAACACAGGGGTTACGGGGTGTGGCGAGAGAGAATCAAAGGAGAGAAGAGAGCAAAAGAGAGTGGCGTCTACTTCCCCTCAGGCGCCAGGTGCTGGAGGGGTAGAGAGTGGCGACGTGATGCAAAGTGGGTTAGAGCGCAGCAGGCGGCAACAGCTGGGCAAGCCATCTCTGGCTTGAAGGAGTCCCGTGGCGTTTACGGCATAACTGCTCTTCTTAGGAGGGGGCCGCGGCTGTGGCGAGGCTAGATGAGAGAATGACGTTGCTCATGGCACGTCAATGATTTGGTCTCCTCCACCATGTTGAATTTTCCACATATGTGCCGTATCATTCTTTTAAAAAGCCTTCAAATGTAGCCACAAAACTTTATCAATGCATTATTGTGAAACAGCAAGAATATAGCAATAGTAATTTTAAAAATATACTTCACTAATCACATTAAAATTACTTGACAAAAGTTCAGAATTCATGTTTGTTCTACTGCGCAAAATATATTGCCCAAGAGGTATCGCAAAATGGGGTATAAGGCTGAGCGTAACGATGAGCATCTGTGGCAATGTGACAACTCCCCGAGGGTTACTCTGAAAGCAAGTGGAGATGGGCGGGTCTGTTAGCAGANGTTGCTCATGGCACGTCAATGATTTGGTCTCCTCCACCATGTTGAATTTTCCACATATGTGCCGTATCATTCTTTTCGATAAAATAACTAAATATTTCTTATTATCGCACGTTTACGCTTTTAAAAAGCCTTCAAATGTAGCCACAAAACTTTATCAATGCATTATCTTATAAGATAGCAAGAATATGGCAATAGTAGTATACTTCACTAATCACATTAAAATTACTTGACAAAAGTTCAGAATTCATGTTTGTTCTACTGCGCAAAATATATTGCCCAAGAGGTATCGCAAAATGGGGTATAAGGCTGAGCGTAACGATTAGCATCTGTGGCAATGTGACAACTCCCCGAGGGTTACTCTGAAAGCAAGTGGAGATGGGCGGGTCTGTTAGCAGATGAAGAGAAGGGATAGACACACACTCACCTGGCTCCAGCGGCTGGACTTCCAGCGGTACTGCTTGCTGCCACTAAGCGGGCAGGAGGGCAATTGCGGCTCGCACTGCCTGTAGTGCTCGGGCTGCTCTGCCCGCGGGCATGCGCTGTCCGGCAGGCTCTCCCCGCGGTGGCTCTCGCACCGCACCAGGCGGTGTTGGTAACCGAACCCACACGTCTTCTCGCACTGCAGCAACGACAACAGCACTGTTAGCAGTCCTTTGTCATGCTACACTACTTGCTCTGCCCGTGCTTGTTGACAGACACACAAACCCTGGAGCACACAAACCTCAGGATATTTCACAATACGTGCCTTTATAAATATGTACGCTCACATCAATAATGTGTGAAAACAGTAGAGCATTTACTAATAAAGTAGCATCCATGCCAAGCTAACTCTCAACCATGTAGGATGAGTTCCAGTATTGTGAAAATATACAGTTTTTGAAATATGACATCACTATAAAAGTTACATATAATTCCCATTTTGAAAATAAATGTTTTCGGTCTACCTATTCCTATGGAATAAGTGTTAGTTGNTGTGTGAAAACAGTAGAGCATTTACTAATAAAGTAGCATCCATGCCAAGCTAACTCTCAACCATGTAGGATGAGTTACAGTATTGTGAAAATATACAGTTTTTGAAATATGACATCACTACAAAAGTTACATATAATTCCCATTTTGAAAATAAATGTTTTCGGTCTACCTATTCCTATGGAATAAGTGTTAGTTGNCAAAAGTTACATATAATTCCCATTTTGAAAATAAATGTTTTCGGTCTACCTATTCCTATGGAATAAGTGTTAGTTGCCTTATAAATCACTAATTGTATAGCTAATTCAGTATGAATCAATTGCATAGTTACTGAGATGTAAAATTTATATTAAAGAAATCTAGTTATACTATCTTGCACAATAGTAAGCAAAAGGAGCAGCTGCTAAAGAATTTAGCTTTTATTCTGTGTGCTATAAAAGCAGGTCCCATTTGGTTTAAACCATTGTACATGGTACCTCAGGCACAGTATATCGCCATAACATATTGTTATATGTTGCTGCTCTCATCTCTTACCGTGCCCCGCCCATTCAAGTGTGCATGATGCAGTGCTTCAGGGGTGNTTGTTATATGTTGCTGCTCTCATCTCTTACCGTGCCCCGCCCATTCAAGTGTGCATGATGCAGTGCTTCAGGGGTGCGCAGGTATCACAGGTATCCAGAGAATTACAAAGTGTGTTGCTGCACCACTTCAACCTGTCGGGACTCGTGCCATCTCCTGTCCTTGGAGGAATTAAATTACGTGGGCTATCATTGCAAGAACGTTCTGGCCGTTGTCCTCGCCTTCTCTCAGCACGACCCGAGGTGTGGATCAGGTCAGCGAGTCTGTATAAGTGCGGTGGTCCTCCGAGTTGACAGTCTAGAGTTTGTAGTCTCGAACCTTACGCGGCCTTAAGTGCTNTCTGTATAAGTGCGGTGGTCCTCCGAGTTGACAGTCTAGAGTTTGTAGTCTCGAACCTTACGCGGCCTTAAGTGCTAGGTGTACGGAGCGACGAGTGGCGACAGTGACCAGTGAAAATGAAGCATGTGAACTGCGAGCCTTTGTGCAGTGTAGAATGAGCATGACAGGTGGAACTTTTGAAATGCATGCATGAGTGACAGACATTTGGAATGATGGCAACAGACAGTTAGATTGAATATGTGTAAATAATAAAATATGTGAATTAAGGGACTGTAACCAATATGAATACAGTGATAAGGACCTTAATTGGAATTGAGATTGACATTACATATACATATTGCACTTTGTGAGAACAAGTGTTAATAATAACATGTATAGGGAGTTTACTGTTTTAAATAACAGCTGTGTGAAGTTTTATATCATTGTAAATAAATTAGGAAATTAAATTTTGTTCTTTTACTTTTATTACGAGTTCCATCCCTCATGAACTCAGACACACCCCTTGGCGATTTGTTACAATATGCACAGTACCGTATGCTTGCAGAAAGTTGTATAATTTGTTTTCTTTGCAACCATAAAGAACTGAACAACATAATTGTTTACATGTAATGTAATATTGAAAAATTGAAGAACTGAATTAGATTAGCCGATTATTTGGCGTTAACAGCGGGTAAATAGGTTTGTGAGCACAGTGTAAGTTTTTTTATAGAAGGAATGGTGGCTACTGTTGTGTACAATGTAAGAACAATGAATTAAACTAACAAGAGAACATTTATAATGTAATTGTTCTCTCACAGCAGATACTTTATGTTCCAATATACGTCACTTGGCCAACACAGTGGAAACTACTTTTATCACTGAATCTGGTGTCACTCAGGGGTCGACAAGCCATGGTTGGGAGGTTGAAAATCTTACCAAGGCCTTTGCAGTTACAGGCCCTTCAGATCTGCATGAATGAAACAAAGGAGATGCGTTATTAATATGAAAAGTTAAGAGTCTGCATTAAACTGCTACTTAATATAATTCTAGAAGCTCTGGATAAAACAGAGAGCATGGATACATCACTGTTTCCAACGGAGACCCCCTACCCCTCCAGTCAGCCCCTGGTGACACTTGATCAAAAATGCATCTGCTGTGTAGATTTGCTTACATTGCAAGACAAAAAAATTTCGAAACAAATCAGTGCCACATAATTATTACTAGATTAACGTGAATGCAACGTAGACAAGACAAAGATGTATGCAACTCCTGCTGTAGAAGATGATTCAAAATTTTGCCATGCCAAGTAGGCAGGGTATCTGTTATTGGGGTCTGAGGTATTCATTCACAGTTTGTGTTCAGAAAAAGCAATACTTAGTGTTCTGCCTGTCGCTATTTTGTATATTCGAGTCCTTGAAACGCATGAGCTCTAGGGCCGACTCTTGCTCGCTCACCACTCGCATCATTACCTCTACATTCAAGACGTTCAACATAGTTTTTTTTGTTGGTGTTTCATCTAAATGTGACTTTAAGCTGTGACACTATATATTTATGTTACACTAATTAAGGTAACAGTATGATGTGTGCCTGAAAAAAATGCTGAAGTTTCTAAATAGAAATTTTAACATCTAAACTGATTGGAGACACGGTGGTGTAGTGGTTAGACTACTCACCAACCACCTAGAGGAACCGGTTTCGATTCCCGGTGAGGTCGATCCCGGATTTTCGCATCTGATAATTGTGCTGGACGATGCCGTTGGCAGGCTGGTTTTCCCGGGGATCTCCCATTTCTCTCACACTTTCATTCTGGCACTGTTCCATACTCATTTCGCGCAACCCTAATCGGCCCTCAAGACCTTGCTGTTAAGAGCTGCCTGAATCTCTTCACTTACTCACTAAAACTGATTCTGGAAACACTCATTTTAGCCATTTTCAACAGAAAAATAATTCCTGGAGTTGAGATGACAACTGGGCACAAAATGTTTCTCAAATCCTTTCTTATTTAGGCACCATTACAAAATATCCATCAGTTTTTTTAAATTGTGTGATTTTTACTAAACCTCTGCAACACACTTCATGCATCACCCAGGCAGAGCCCTTAACGAATACTATAAATTCNCTAAACCTCTGCAACACACTTCATGCATCACCCAGGCAGAGCCCTTAACGAATACTATAAATTCAACAAGAATTTTGCAGACTTTAATTCTGAAATGATTTTCTAATGGCTGTGTTTAATCACATGGAGTGTGTATGTGGTACTTACAGGTGNCCAGACTTTAATTCTGAAATGATTTTCTAATGGCTGTGTTTAATCACATGGAGTGTGTATGTGGTACTTACAGGTGCCCAGGCGCCGACGTTCCAGACAGGGCAGGGCTCGGGACTGCAGGGGATGGTGTCGACAGGCCGCTTGAAGGGGCTGCAGTCTGCAATCTTGCACTGCACCACCCTCGTCCTCACGCCACCACCGCACGTCTTGGAGCACTGCGGGAAGCCATCACACCACGTCAGATTGTCGCTGGACCAACATAGCCACCTCTCACTCAACTAACATCTCTAATGTATAACAGCACAGTCACTCTCCGTCATGCACTTTAGAAAGCAACGCTCTGTTGTAGTTCAGATTGCTGTTTATCCCNTATAACAGCACAGTCACTCTCCGTCATGCACTTTAGAAAGCAACGCTCTGTTGTAGTTCAGATTGCTGTTTATCCCACCATAGCCACGCATGAGCACTAACACTGCCTTGGACCTGATCGCTGGAACACACTTGTCTATAGGCTGTTCATGGTAAAGTGAGCTCTTTTGAAATCAACCTTTGCAAAAGTCAATTGCAGGAGGTTGATCGTCAGCAGCGAGCGGAACGTGCTTCACAGCTATAGCCTTCCGTTCCAAAAACTTGAGTAGTTTGGAATATGATGGCACATCCTCTTCGTGGGGAAGTGCAAATGCCTGCCCGAGTGGTGCATCCAAGTTCTCGAGCTATTTATTTAGAAGTAGGAAATTTCTGAGCCTCCAGCACACTCAAATTTTCTTCCACTGCAGTCACAAACTTGGTTAACCCACCTTCGTTCCGACTATCAACCTTTTGTAGATGCAAGATCTTATGGATGTGTAGTGTTGCCTATGATGGTTGGTCTGCCTGCAAGCAGGGTTAGTCAGACAAAAGTCATTATTATAAGCAGGAGTAGACTATTGAGGTCCAATTTCCATCACAATGGCCAGAGCAAGGAAACCCTGTGTGCTGTAGGTATATATTTGTCTCTTCATCTGCTTCATCACTAAGGCGGTTCACCTAGAACTTGTCTTTATCCTCACCACAATAGGCTGTCAGAGTTACATAACTTTCTCATCCACTCAGACACACAAAATGTTTGGTTGACAAGCTGGTAGAACTGAAACTTACCTGGAATTTCAATTTTGCAGGACTTTGGGAACCTAACCAAGGTGGTTGGCACACAGCTACTCACGTATGAAGAATTATACATGGTCCTGACATAGGTTGAGGTGACATTGAATTATTAACCTCTGTGTGCATTGCCAAATGACCCTAATAATGCAGCAGCACTAACACCCAGCCACTTCTTCACCCTTGGTCCTCCGCAGATACTCCAAGAAGAGGACCCCCCTCCAACACTCCAGTGAACAGACTAACTTGTTGGTTCTTGGTACAGCAAATCCATCAGTAATTTTGGAAGCGCTGGCATCTGGAGTACCTGCACCACCTCCAACCTAAAGAGAAATGGATCAAGAAGGAAGCAAATCTTGTTAGTAGTGGTAAAGGACCCCAATTTACCACACTCTGATGGCAGCTGGGTGAAGTGCTGTTGAAAGGGTTTCCAGTTACAGATGGTAATGTTTGTGTCACCAAACTACGTACTCAGCATGTGGTACAACTGTGCCCCCTTCCATCGCACTTTGAACAGTTCAAGGTGGGTGGGGTGTTTGGGACTCGTAAACTTTGTAAATTGTTTCTTCATAATAAGTTCATAAATCATTGGATGCTTGCCCTTTTTGAACTTTCCATGCTGCAGTTGGCACTAGTGCTACCTTTCAGCAGCACTGGCAATACTGGGACCAGTCAGCCGGCATCGTGGAGTCAGTGCGGTAAGTCACGTTTGGACGTGAGTTTATTGCTACTCAATCGCATATTATTATAGTCGTCATCCGACCTCGTCCTTCAGATGGCATAAGCCCATCGCGGGTCGCGTGCGCATGAGGCACAAGGCAGAGTGATGCATGTGATACGGTGTTCAGTGCGTCTGCACCTGGGGTAAAGTGCAACAGAGGTACGCCCGACAGCTGAAGATATAGTCAAAAGGGTTGATGTTAATTTTAAAGTATTTTTTACACAATGTTTTGCTGTGCACGTCCTGCAATTAGCAAAGCGTTTTGTTAGTGTGCAAGATCTTTTGTGTTTTTTTGCTGTGTACTTCTGTGCACATTCTGTAAATCAGTAAGTAGGTATTGATGTATTAACTTTTCCCTGCAGTCCTGTGCATGTTCTTGTTCTCATCATGGTTAAGTTCATCAAGTTCTCTTCATATCCACGCACATGGTTGGCATGGGGCCTCCACTTCCAGTGCGGGCTAGCGTCCTCGCTTTCAACAACCATCGGGCAGTCGTGCCTCGGAGCTCAAGCCGGTCCGCAGTGTGTCACACAGCCTGCAGGGTTAATAGTCATTCTGTCTGCACATTAACAACTTAAAACTTTGGAACACTACTGCAACGCTACTTCTCGCCAATTAAAACTGATAACACAATCTACACTCGTGCATCGGCCCAAACAAATTCTATCACTCATAGTAACTAATCAGACATGCACTAGTTTTATCTCAATGACTATTTTTATTGATAGCTCAGTTGTATTGAGCAAGGCTTGGCTGCCTCTAAGCTTATATGATAAACCTGTGACTCAATCTAACCAGGGGTGCTTATAGGATTTGACAACCAAAAGTCAGCCCTTGCTAGTGGCTTGAGTCAGACTCACTCTCAGCAAATATAAAACTGACATTAGTGTCGCTGTCTGTTTACTTCTGAAGTAACCTGACGGAAAGCCAGAACTCACAGGTCCCCAGTCGCTGGCAAACGTCCAGACAGCCTGCTGCGGAGTGTCGTTGGTGGTGCTCTGAGGCCAGTCACGGGTAACTGAAACTGTCGACGTCGATGGGCACTCAAAGTTATTGCAGCTCCTCTCGCTGACAGGCTCGGCAAAGCCCGCATCCAAACAAGCCTTCCTATCTGCAGACTGGACACCCATCAGCACATCCACGCATGTCACCGTGCGGAACATCTTCCCCTGAAACAACACCCACCATCAAAAGTTTAAAAAAATTCTTAGTAACCTGCACATCAGCTTTCCTCTGTTGGTGGTTTTATGCCTTGTGGCTACTACCAATTAGTTTGAACACTAAAATAACTTTAATTTAGTTCTGAAAAACATTATGATCACTCATGACTTACTCAGGATTTGAATCCAGGCAAGCTCGCAAGTAAACAACTACACAACCTAGGCGGATTTTTTTAACTTTGAAAGAAAGAGTGCTCACGTATTAATTGCCACGTCAGTTTGTGATGCCTTCACTTGATGCAAACAAGAAATAACACAGTAAGTCTTTTCTCAACACCAGCTGTCAACAACACACACCCAAAAAAGGGTGTTCATAAAGTAAACCGTAGTTTAATATCCAAACGGTGCCTTGTAAAAATGAGTGAATGCTAGTTTGTTAGTAGTAGTNTCATAAAGTAAACCGTAGTTTAATATCCAAACGGTGCCTTGTAAAAATGAGTGAATGCTAGTTTGTTAGTAGTAGTTGGTATACATGGAGAATAATAATTTTTGTTGGCCATGTGACTGACAAATGACACTACAGTCACACTGTCAGAACCAGAGCTGCGCTCTTACAATCCTGTGACTGTCCAAAGTATGCACTACTTAAAATCATTAATGAAACCAAGTGTTAAGTCACAAAGAACAGCTCCCCCTATGTATTATTCAAATACTGCGTTATTCCTGAAGGCAGCCTTCAAGCTAGCAAGTTTCATGATATAGGCTGTTCATGGTAAAGTGAGTACTTCTGAGGCCCTAGTTACTTTTTCCTTTCAGCCGTTTCTTATCCTTTAACCACCTTCTTAAATTAATATTGCCATGTGAGTAATGAACACAGTGTGTATATTCACCTCACTCTGAAGTTAACGTTAAGGCTAAAATAGAATATATTTATTGACTATTATTCAAAATGAGAGGGCTTTCAAAAGTGCTCACTTTACAGTAAATAGCCTATACCTTTCCTAATCAAATAAATACATAAATATCAGTTATCTCTTAGCAATTAGCATAAACTACGAGGTTCCTTCAGGACCTAGCAGCAGTGATCCAAACCCCTTGACCCAAGCACGTACTAGAACACTGTGCATGCCTCCTACCTTCCAATAACTGCTCCTAGCCCCTTACATAACTACACTCCGCTCCCTTTTAAAGTAAGTCACTCTTCACTGCGCAGACCGACAGTTAAGGGAACTACATCTCTTTGTTTGTTCTAACCACTACAGAGTCAGTATTTAAATTGGGAATCTATCTCATTTGTTTATCCTGAGGGCAGCATTACCTCAACTTCCTTCAGACTTACAGCCCAGGAAGTTTAACTACTAATATAAATTGAGCGTGACTCAGATATATGCAGTGCAGGCGGCCTGCGGGAGCTATGTAAGTGCCTCGCGTGACGATTTATTGGAAATACACTCAAGGTAAGCTCACTTGTGTAAGTGTTATTTCTGTACGAGCCACTTCACGGCTGTTTTGGGAGCTGTACCCTGTACCTAGCATCTTAACTTCACCTTCCCCATTCATGGGCGATTCTTCAGTGTCGTTGGGCACATGAGTCGACCCTAACACACTCGTGTACAGTTCCCAAAGAAGTGGCATCGTCCGACACGATTACTATGTGCGGAAATTCGAGATCAACCCAGATGTGGTTCAGTGAAAGTACGTGTAAGAATATTCTTCAGGACAGCCTGTTGCTAAAATATGTTTGACGACTTTCTATTGGTAACGGTGAGCTAGAATGCTCTAGCTGCGAGGAAACATGTTACGTGGTCTCTTAAGAGGTGTCGCTGTAGATGGGCAGAATNGTGAGCTAGAATGCTCTAGCTGCGAGGAAACATGTTACGTGGTCTCTTAAGAGGTGTCGCTGTAGATGGGCAGAATGTGGAGCCACTGCCCTTAAGTGAGCAAAAGCAAACCTGTTTAAACCACAATGAACAATGAATGTTTGCCAGGCAACAAAGTGAGAAAGGTACCTCCCCACAGGTAGCAGAGCAGGGTTGCCAGTCGTCAGCGCGCCAGCTGACGCAGCGTGGCCGAATGCATGCCTCGGAGCTGTGTGGTTCGATGAGTCGCTTGCAGTGGAAGCGGTCGGTGCGTGCGTCCAGNGTGGCCGAATGCATGCCTCGGAGCTGTGTGGTTCGATGAGTCGCTTGCAGTGGAAGCGGTCGGTGCGTGCGTCCAGTACCTCATCGTAGCAGAATACAGAGCGGTGCTTGATGCCTTCTCCACACATCACACTGCACTGTGGACCAAACACAAACACACAATCTTAGTCTCTCTCAATCAGCCACACCTGCCTCATTGTGGACTAGAGTTGGTGACGTAACATCAGATACTGCAGCAAACAATACCAGACACAGGAGCATTTCTTGGACAAGTGGCAGCGTATGCTGCATGTTTTGTTTACCCTCTATGTATTTTATTAACAAGTTTGATTCTTTCTATAATCCAGTAGAAATTGTACATTAAACCTTACAAAATATTACATTTAAATAATGTAAGATAAGGTGTTGGTGATGGAATATGTGCAGTGTTTAGGTGTAATACGGTATTTCTGGGAATATGTGCAGTGTTTAGGTGTAATAAGGTATTTCTGGGAATATGTGCAGTGTTTAGGTGTAATAAGGTATTTCTGGGAATATGTGCAGTGTTTAGGTGTAATAAGGTATTTCTGGGAATATGTGCAGTGTTTAGGTGTAATAAGGTATTTCTGGGAATATGTGCAGTGTTTAGGTGTAATAAGGTATTTCTGGGAATATGTGCAGTGTTTAGGTGTAATAAGGTATTTCTGCAGAAGAATGCTTGTTAATTTTTTAATATTTCCATCAAGTGGTCTCAAGTGCCGCCTGATTTAAAAAATCCTTTCACAGACAGTTTTAGTGATAATTTAATACATTGAATTTTTCCGTGTGTGTGTTGTGTTACTGTAATTTCATAGCAGACCCTTTTTGTATGGAAGCTCGAAACAGCTAATCAAAAAGAATTGCAGCATGTTAACATTTTTTTTTTAAATATGAATTTTTTAATAATTCAGTGAGGCTTTTTTTCCATTAGAGTAGTTTTCATATTTGTGTACTGGTTTAAATCTGTCATTCAAAATACATAAATTATTAAATTTTTTAATGTTGTTATATTACGTGGGTTTTTACTTTTGTTACTTTCCTGAAGAAATGGTGATACATTTGTGGAAAATTGTTTTTTTATGGTTTGCAGAAATTGCTTGATTATTTGTCTGGCAGTTACAATAATGAAATGGAAAACTCATATTCCTGGCAGGTAGGAAAATTACTGCACACATTTGCCTTATTCATGTTTGCTAATGCTGATAATCAGCAGATGAGATGATAAAATTAGTGTTAATTCAAAACCCTTTACTAACAATAATGCTTCACAATACATCTGTTTCCATAACTACGGAGCCATGGACGAGGTGATAATGTTGCATAAATATTTCAACTCACATTTCAGCATTTTTGAAAATGCAGTTAAATGGGATGCATTTTTAAAATTGAAATGTTAATTCTTGTAATGTTATCAAAAAAGAAAGAAGAACCATCTTACAATACTGGTACTAATGTGTGCTTTCCCCCATATAAAATATTATTACCCTAATTTTTAACTTATTATTTTTTTTAAACAACTTGTTTCACTTCACCCTATAGAAAGAGGTGTCCTAATACAACCACATATACTGAAGCATGCATCAATGCAAAAACTTAATATCAGAGTGATTTAAGCCCACTTCAGTTAGAGAGTCATATCGATTTTAGTATGAACAGTACTAAAACATGTGATTAAAGCAAATGAAAAAACCATACTGATTAATTAACGAGAACTACAAACATTTTGTATCCTAACATAATTTTAATGAGGTGAAAATACCGGGGTTTAGTCATATGATCTTATTTTAATTAAGTTTATTTCATGAAGTATTTTATTTACTGCAGTTGAAAAAAAAAAACTGAAACTGCAAATAAACTAGCTTGCTTAAAAAAAGTTCACAGATGAATTGGAATGACACAAATTTGAAAAAGTGAATTATTATTGGAGCTGCAACGTGTTTATGAATAATGAGTTCTTGGTAAAGTTTCAGTAACACAGCTTAATCAACAGTACTAAATTATAATATAGAATTTTTACTGTTAACTCGCCATCGGCATCGTAAACTCTTGCGTTTAGTATTTTTACCAAAATATAATGTAATAACATAACTTTCCAGTATTCAAATTGCTTAATATTTGTTTGGCAACGTTATCACTGTTTTAACATTTAATGCAATGCACAATCCAATCTGTTAATATTCTGGTGATGTAGTTGTTTCAGTAATTTGTTAAGCATTTTAAAAATCAGCAATATGAGTTCTGTACCATGTTTCCACTGTCAGCCACCCACATACCACTGGTGTACGTCGTTCAGGAATATTATTACACACGTATTTATTTTCACTGTAGCATTTACAGAAAGAGGAAATACTTCTTGATTGTTTGCAGCCCGAAAAGTAGTCATGTATGCCTGAACATTATGTTACCGCAGTTGTGCAATACCATCGCTTTCATTCACTTACCACACAGCCCCGTATGAAGAACACACAGACTTTTTTGGTAATTCCAGGAAAATTATAGTGTTTTATTTCTGCAAACAAATTAAGAAGTATACAAATTCAGTAGATTGATGAGAGCACGAGACAGCGCATGGTGGGCACGAACAATACCATATGGCATCGCATCATAGATGTACTGGAACACTAACAGCGCTAGTAGTATCGCAAGACGATTCTAGTCAAACATTTGCCTTTGCAAAGAGTTTTCAATATTATAATTTTACCTATGGTAAACAAATTATGCTACCAAATCATGGCCGCGGTAGCAAGAAATTGCGAACACGTGCAAACAGTTTGCGTTATGTTAGCAAATAGCACCAAACCTCAATGTTCAGAGAATCTACTACCAATTCAACTTAGGAGATACGCCTATTTAAACTTATGGCTTCAACCACTAAGCAAACAATGATGATCACTGAAAGTAAAACTGCAACACCAAGGAAATAAATTCCTTTCCTGATAAAGCAATATAAATCAAAAAAAATTTTAGAAATTTTCTGACAGTTAAAATGTATCTACTGAAATGTACAGGTAGCTATTCGACTTCGAAACTATTCGCATGTTATTCGACAATTTCACTATTCGGTTTGAAAATATTCGAACATCAAAATCCACTATTCGCACACCCCTAGCAAAAGTACCCACACAGTAGATTCCATTTGCACTAGAATAAACAATACTTGTGATACGTGTTGGTTGCTAAATAATAAATTATAAATAACAAAAATGAGGAGGATATTGGAGGAGCATTGTAATAGAATATCTCTGTGGTGTGGACACCACTGCCCCAGTGATGACAGACACTGACGGAAGCAAGCAAGCTGCAGTTGGGCAGAGTACCTGCGCCCAGTCGCTGGTACGCCAGCTGACGCGTGGCCGTCCGCTCCTTCGCACCGACAACAGGTCATCGTCCCCCGTCTGCACGGGGATGTTGTTGCTCTGGATGTCGTCAATGCCCTGCGGGATCAGGTTGTCCACCGCATCGACCGTGTTTGCAGTGGGGTACAGACTATTGTGGTGCCGCTGGCTGTCCCAGGGGTCGCTGCCCCGCCTCTCTGTCGACACCGAAGTCATTGTCGACGTGGCCGGCATCAGCGATGGCTGTCGACAACACAACCACGTTTCCTTTCGTTGCATAAAGTACAAGGATCCTTTCCCAGCAGTCAGCACAGTTGACTGTTCCATAACTGAAAATCTGGTCATCGCAATTTTTATTGAAGAGAGCATACAGGATCTAGGATATAGATTCTTGCAATGGGGGTGAATGATCAAGTGAAATATTTCGAGCATACACCACTGCTGCAATGGCATATGTTTGAAATATTTCACTTAATCATGGCTTATTTAAGCTTTTAAAATTTACAGTTTTTACGTTTGTATCGAGTAGGAACATGTATTGAATGACTATCTACAGGCAACACTTGAATACCAAATATTTGTAACAGTATGTACTTTTAATATCCTTAGAGAATATAAACTACAATAATGAATTAATACTATTTACTCCAAGAAAACACAGTACATGTAAAACTATGTGATGATATGCTCAATATGTCTGCTAAGTTAGAGCACTTGGAGTAATATCTTTATCACACACTGAATAACCATGCAAAGTAATTTGGAGAATGTTGCACGATGGTGTAAGGCATAAGGCGGAGACTCACATGGCTGTCGGTAGGGCAGTCTCGGATCTTGCACTGGTCGGTGTGCTGGGGGCGTGACTCTGCCATGCAGGCAGCCTCGTCCTCCTCACTGCCATTGGAGTTCTGGCACAGCACTGCCCTCGTCATTACACCAATGCCACACAACGCAGAGCACTGTACACACACACGCGCGACCAGGCATCACTCTCCTGCTGAACTGTAGCGCTTCACAACAGTCTTAATGCTGGAGACCAGTTTGCACGAGGCATAATCACACTTGCTGAATAAGAGGCCTGCTTATCAAAATAAGCTGGGAAAGGGTATATTTAAAATAAATTGCTATTGAATCCATTTACAGCACCTAATGAAAAAAATACTCGCTTCAAATAATTTACAGAATATAATTTTCACAGATATTTCCCATATTGCAAACATTATTTTGAAGCCTTTCAACACAGCAAGAAAAAAAATTAGCCACACATGGGAAAATTCGTACTACTTACATTCTTAAGCTTTGTAGAAAAGACTAATGAAATAGAGAAAATATGTTGGCTGTGCAGTAAAAAAAGTCACTAGTCCCAGCATTTTGTGACTCAAATTATTAAAATATCATGGTTGGGACCTGGGTGCTAACAAAATTGTTTTGCATGAATATAGTGCCTACTTAGAAATTTTACTACATTTCCTCTCACCAAGTGTACTAGGACACAGTCACACTACAAAAAAATTATAAAAGCGTAAGTTTGTTGGAAAATTAAATACAAAGTAATGTGTCTATATTACTGTTTAAATCTCATGATGTTAACAGGTATGCTAGTAGTTTATGAACCATTATTGATGGAAATTCGTGTACACTATCCTCTGAGTATGTTAACCAATAGGGGCAGTTGTGTATAGATTCACAGCTCATGTGCACAGACTGCATGTAGGTTCAGTGACTGGTGTATGCGGGAGTGCGACTACAACCGAGGGTATGGATGCCAGAGCAGGATGTTTACCTCCCCCCAGGGGCCGAGGCGCCAGGAAACACAGGGGTGCAGCTCGCACGGCTCCTTGTGCACTGGTACGGGGTCCAGACAGTAGTTGGCCGACACGACGTGGTTGTCCACCTGGCACCAGTACGGTCGCTCACGCTGCCCTGGCCCGCATGTTGTCGAGCACTGCGCACACACACACTACACTCATCAAGAGCGCACATCTCTGCACTAAACATGCCCAAAAATATATATGAAAGTAGAAAATTACCTGTTCTGTAAAAAAAAAAACATACACAAAGGTACAAAGTATCCGCTTTTAACACGATTATCATGTTGTCATGTTGGAACACAAAAAAAAATTATAAAACAATACATGTTTTAAAAAAAGTGTAAAGAAATAAAAATCCAAACAAATATATAGCCACAAATGATGATTGTGAATGGTAAAAACTTTGAATGAAATAAGTACACATTCTAAATTTTTTGAACAAAAACCATTTCTATTCTAGCACACACGACCAGTTCACAATGTTTGCAGTATTAAACTGTGTGTGTGTGATGTGGCAAGAGACTCACCGGGAACCAGTCGCCGATGGACCACTGTGGACAGTTGAGCTCCTCGCAGACTCCCTCCGTAATCTTCTCGCTGGCCACGCACAGAGAGTCGTCTACTTGTCGACCCAGCTCGTCCACACACTCTGCAGTGCGCTTCCTCACGCCTCCGCCACACGTCCGTGAGCACTGCCAACACATGCTGCCTTCATGANGCTACTTGCCCCTCCCTCCTTACAAGAAAGAGGAGGTGCTTGCACGACAACATGCGAAAATAACAACCCAGTCTCTTCTGGGCTTCAGCCACATCAAGTACTCTGAATTTACCAGTGTTTTACCAAAAACTACAGTCATTGCCTTTAGGACAGATGTTCGAGAATTCAATAATCTGAAATATTGGATTCTGAGACATTGGTGAATTGAAGCTCAGAAGAGAGCTGCTTGCAAACTTGTAATTCAACACACTTTATAGCTAAATGCTCTATTGAAATCTTTAATGAAGTCCCAACCTCACCTTTTGAATAAGTTGCAACAAAAATTTTTTGGACTTATGCATTACTAAAATAGCTACTAGTAAAAGGTTTAATTCCTTAACACAGAAACTTAAACATACTTATTTGTTCTTTCTTTGAATAAACCAGCTGGCTATTACTGGCAGTCTGTAGTTTTATAATCAATTCCTGTTAACGAAATCAAACAAGTTACGATACTATATTCATAAGTAATCATTAGACAGAGAATATTATCTGTTGTGAAATCATGAGTAAAAATATAATGCCATATCTAAGTTGCAAACTTATACTACTTTTAATTGGCTGAGCCACAGGCACTTTGTCAGGTAAAGTCCCCCGACTTGTGTGAATAGTTAGTGGGAACGCTAGATGTACTAAGGTGACGCACTTGGGAGGATACAGGGCAAGGATCTGCAGAGGAAAGAAGACGTACCGGTCCCCACTTGCCGTACTTCCACTGCACGACATCGCAGATGCCCTCGCACGGCTCACGGTCAGGCGGCCGAAATGCTAGCAGATGAAGGCACGAACTGTTGTCCATAGCATAGATCTGTCGTGTGTCCGTCATTTCCTGCACGCACTGCACGTTGAGCGTACGCTCTCCACGGCCACAGTGCACGGAACACTCTGAGCGCGACCAGATCTGCCACCTGCCGGCAAGCACCAGCTTTTCTAGTGATATCATTCAAAGGCTCTGTCCCCAACAATCTACGTACATACTTCCTGGGTATGGATGGACCTTTCATTTATAAAACTGGATACTGAAATACCCACTTAAGGTGGTGCAGCAATTTCAGAAAAAACACCTAGCTCATTTGATGATGCTAATAACATTCCTCACTTAATCACACATTCCCACCCTATATAGATTAAATTAGCAAAATTATCATGTGTAAATATACACAAATAGTAGTATTATATTCTAAATATACAACATTTAAACTGATTTTAAAGATAAATATCACATGCCCATCATAAACCACTAAAAATATAATGCACACAGTGCCATACTTCATAAACATGCACGCACAGCCACACTGAGGAGAAAAATTTGCAGTCGGGTTTGTAAATAACTTACAAGTAATGATCACTTAAAAAATTGCTAAGGATACACTAGCACAAGCTGTCTCTGACATTTCTCACTCAGACTAGGAAGCCAGTGCTTAAAACATGAAAAACAAATGTAACGTAGTGAAAATTAATCTGTTAACATTTTGTCTGTTACTGTACCTCTTGTATGTTGTGACAGGAAAGTAAGGGGTCATCATTCAAAGGAAACAGTTTAAAAGGCAATGTCTTGAGAACAGAATAGCCGCTTGCAAAACCAGCCAAATTCCACACCATCACTGCATTACCAAGACGTTATTGGCCCATGATTACATCGCCAGTGCATCAGTCCACAATGCACCAGGTCATTCATGCAGCCAGTGGAAACATGGGTCATGATGTGTAATTCTTTGCTATCAGTTAATTTTTTAGATAAATGTGTTTTGCAAAGTCTTAATCCAGTAACTACACGTTAGATCCGTGTGTGGAGGTGGACCTCGTCACAGTCACAACTTTACCAAGGGAGAAAGAAGCAACGTGCACTTACTTGAGTGTGCAGTGGCTGTTGCAAGGCTCCGTGCGCGTCTGGGGCAGCACCAACCCCTTGCAGTCCTCGTCGCCGACTTGCGCGTGTGTCTCTATGTCCGCACACACCGGGATGATGTGCTTCTCACCTCGGAAAGTAAAAAACGCACGCTGTAAGTCGTCACTACACATTTGCCAATATCCACACAACAGCACCAAAAATCTAAGATTTTGCTTTAACATCCACCCTAACATTTAGAAAGGTGACGGTAAAGGCGTTATGTCGGCGTACAAGCCAAAATAGCACATTATGTTGCTAGACTTATAAGCCAACGCTTGTGGATGTGAAACGTTCTGAACGACTCGTCACCAGGGCACTGCAGTTAGGAAGTGTGCAGACGATGTAAAGGGCAAGAAACTAAGAGATGGCAGAACAACACACTAGCAGAAGAGGACCCACATCAGCAGACACACTGGCCAGCATCGCTGAAGCGAGGTGCTGGTGCATCCACCCAAGAGTCCTTACCATGGCAGACGCGGTCGCAGGACGACCACTCTGTGCCTTCAATCCAGGTGTAGTCTGTGATCAAGTCGCGGGACACGGTGTACCGGTAGGTGATGTTGGGAGGGTACTTCAGCTCTCCCACCGACAGTATCTGGAACAACCAGCTGCATGTTTGTCACACTTGCACACCACACGCCACTCACTACAACATTCTTTTTGAGCTGCATCAAGTTTGCCCACTACATATGTGGTAGAAACAACTTTTATCGGTGATACATTTTACAAGCAACAGTGCACAAGTGTTAGCTTATGTGGAAAATTATTTTAGCCACTCCTTGACTGTGATTTAAGAAAATTTAACTATATTAGTGACTGAACATATTAAATAAAAATCTTAAATGTTGCAGGTCTACTAAAAATTATATCGTGGAAAACTTATCAATGAACAAAGTTAATTTTATTATGAAATACAAGAAAGAAACATCAGTACTCTTACTAAATATCTTGTAGAATGTTTACACCTGTAAAACCGAGTGCTGCATGAAATCTGTACAGCGGTCATTAAAGCCAAAATACTATAAAAAGATGACATTGAGTTAAAATAATGTACTGTGGTTATTTTCTAGCAGTGGTTTGTCATTTGTGCCTTGTAGAAAAAACCTATAGTGCTGGAACTTCAGAACTGTTCCACACTTACAACTGAAGGGAATTAACACATACCTATTCTTCTATAGCATGTACTGTAGTTGTTTGTTAATGCGAGGAGGCTCATCAGGGTTCTGGGGCTTGGAGTTGCAAGTTGCCTGCACAGTTTGTGCTTACACGGCATTGCTACAGTCAGCATGCAGGTAACATGTAGGGTTGGGTTTCGCTCCGACACACAGAGCTAACACTCCCAACAGCCATTAATTACCCTATTAAAAGAACTGGGTGTGTTCTTGATGCTGGATTGACTACTGAAAGAGCTTATTTTACTGGAGCTGAAGAGGAAGTACAATGTGAGCGAAACGAGATATTGGCAGGCAATTGTTTAATGTGTGGACAGTTCAAACACCAGGCAGTGTGATATTTTTATTGCTGAGATATCGAGTTAGTTGCAAATGTTTATAATCAAATGCAAACAGAAATAGCTGGCATGGAGAAAGAATAGAAATGAAATGACAAAAGTGTTATATTCATAAAAATTAATAATAGCCAGTTATATCCTGTGACTGCATTCCTATATACAAAGTTACAAAATCTATGTACCGTACTGGTTCCTGTTACACCAACAAGTAATGACTTGGTTAACACAACTCTTTTTAAAACTGCGAGAGCCTTACTGGGAATCGGCAGCTAGACGGGCCTCGCGTCTACGGTGTGCAGCACATAAGTGGCCGGTGCATTGCCAATGCCCCAGGCACGCCATTGGAACACCATTCCACCCTCATAACAAGCTACTAACATGTGTACAGTTCTGCGATGTGCGATGTGTTCATATGTGTATGCTGCTGCTTACTGTGTTATCTGTAGTGCAAGTAATTTGTTATGAGCATTACTACATATCAACAGAGCTTTGGGTACACAGTAGAACACTGTTTTATAACATTTTTCAAGGGGTCTGTAAAATAAAATCTTATATGCGCAAAAATGTTATAAGCAGAAAATAATATTACACCTGCAGTAATACATTAAGCAAAAAAAATTCTAATGAACCAATTTTTGTATATAAACAGCTAGTCAACATCTTCATTTGAAACATTTGATGCAAAAAATATAAGTGATCTGAACTCCATGAACCATAGCATCATCAATTAATGCACAATGACATGCATTCTGCAGACTTAGTCATTTTCAGGACTATCACTCTTACATCCTTAATATTTCAAGTGTAAGCTGTTTTCTGTATCTGTTCGTAGTCTACTGAATTGTTAATATGTCTGAAATTTTACCTAAGAGGAAAGTTGTATTTGAGGTGCTGTATGAATTCAACAAATACTGGTGTTATAAGCAGGAAATGAAAAATGTGAACTTTGTTATATGCAGGAAATGAAACCATTAAACCTTATGGAGAAATGACAGCACCATGAAATTATGCTGGTATATGCGGGAATGTTATACCAGGGTTCTACTGTATATGCATATTAAAGTCATGATTTTTCAGTTTACACATGTGCGAGTAAGGACATTTAGTATTTGCGTTAATTAGGAAAATGACCTTATTTCTACATACGTCAGTATCCAGTACATGGATTCACTAACAGGTATTCAAATACAGCCTGTATAGTTACGATTCAGTTGTAGAGCAAGTTAATTTTAAAAGAGTAGTTGTGCTTATGCTGGATGGCACGCACCTCGATGATGAGGTCTCTCTTGAGAGGACGGGAGGTGTTGACACGCTCGACGGCAACGTTGGACCCAGAGTACTCGAGAGTGGTGTTGTGGTACATGAAGAGCTTACCACTGGTGCTGATGATGTAGCCTCCATTCAGAATGTGGTCCAGCGTCTCGCTGTCTTTCAACACTGCACACATGCGCAATGTAAGTCGCACACAGCATACCCAACACGACACTACGTACTGTGTAACATGTCTGAATGTATTTATACATTATGTTTACGGCTATTCACAGTAAATAGAGCAATTATGAAAGCCCTCTCATTTGGAAAAATAGTCAATAAATGTATTTTATTTTAGACTTGGACGTTAACTTCCGAGTGCAGTGGAATATACACAATGTGTTTATTACTTACATGGTAATATTTATTGTAAAGAGTGGTTCAAGGTTAAAAAAAATGGCTGAAAGAAAAAAGTAACTAGAGCCTCGAAAGTACTCACTGTACCATGAACAGCCTATACAAAAAGTTATACAGTACAAAAGAAAAATTAACTTGATAAATGGAAAAAAACCTGCAAAGTAAACCAAATTATGTGAATGAGTGAGTGAAGAGATTTGGGTGGCTCTTAACATTGACGTCATGAGAGCCGATGAAGATGAAGAGAGGTGAGTATTGAGCGGTGCTGGAATGAAGGAGCGGGGGAAAGGGGAAATCTCAGAGAAAACCCACTAACGACCAACGGCATCATCTGGCACAATTCCCACTTGCGAAAATCCAGGGTTGACCGCGCCGGGAATCAAGCCCGGTTCACCTAGGTGGAAGGCGAGTAGTTTAACCACTACACTACTGTGACCCCACAAAATAATGTAATAAGGTATATTTTTTTTATTATAAGCTGTAATATGTGGCAGCAAATGAGGACAAGCAGTTCTAAGAAAAGCTTTTTTGTTTTACTGTCCTATGAAAAATTTGTGGCTACTGAAATGAATTTTACATATTTTTGCAACGTCCTGTGCTGGACACATGAATTAGAGTTACCAGGTCCACAGCGGTGTTAATGTTTGCATGTGTGTGTAGGAGATACACTGTCGTCAGAAAGGAGACACTAATCAAGGATATTATTACACTTGTTGAAGTGAGTAGGTGTGGTGGTCGTGAGGGAGAACTACTCACCCAGGTAGTGGTCATCCTTGCTACTCGTGCTGCGCTGCCGTATGTCCAGGCCGTAGGCCCCGGCCGGGATGCGCACAACAAAGTTGTAGCCGTAGTTGGTGCGGTTGTAGCTGCCCAAGATCAGCTTGCACGTCGAGTTGTCGCCCTTGCACTTGCCGCACATATCTGGCACACAACAACACTCTCCGCTAGCCAACAGCAGGAAACAACGTGGCTCGCTATCTGTCTACGCCGTCACAATCACTGCCACGAAACTGCAGCTAACATTCAGACTTAGTTATGTCATCGTACTTTCAAGTAACAACGAATACAGAAACTGTAAAAGGAGGGGGCACATACATACTAAATTGTGGAGGGGGCGGGAGAAAACACTTCTGCTGGTAGGCATGCTTTTTCTGGCGAGATGCCTCCCTTACTCATCACAGATCATACCCTTGCAATAAGATGCAAAATAAAGATAAGACGAGACAAATAACTCGTGAAAATAACAACATAGACTAATTCCCATCGTAGAATGTAGATTTGCCAATTTTTTTTTTTTTTTGTTTTCATGTTGTGCAGTCTTCAACCTCCACTTACATTAAATGTTTTCAACATTTTTGAGGGAGGGGTATGTGCCCCCTTTAAAATTCTCCTGCTTTCAAGGTGCTCACATTGTTTCCTATAAGATTTTTGGATTTATGACTCACAAGGTGATATGCATCTCGTAACACAACCCAGATCTGAGGAGAGTGGAAAGATTTGGGCAGCTCTCAAGATCGAGGTCTCGAGAGCTGATGAGGGTGAAGTACGTGCAGCACCAGAACGCAAGGGCGGAGGAAACGGGAGATCCCAGAGAAACCCACCAACCAGTGGCATCGTCCGGCATGATACCCACGTGCGAAAATCCGGGAATTGAACCCTGTTCACCTAGGTGTGGAGGCAAGTTGTCTGACCACTACACCACCGCGGCCCCACAGCAGAGACCTGCTAGATAATACACAATTCCAACAAAACCAAACTCGGATCCACGACACACTGAACCTGGGTTGTGTTGGTAGGTTGACATGATAGTTGTCACAGAAGCTTCCAGACAAAAGACACCTGGTACTAAAATGAAGATGAGGAAAAAAGTGCAGAAACACAGCAAGACACTCAAGGTCATACCTCTAGCTAATATCTTGTTAAGAAAATAATATAAGAAGTAATATGTAATTTCAGTTTACAATGTTTGTGTCTCATTTGCAACTGCAGGTTTGAGGAATATCGGTCCAGGAGTTTTGTATCACTCTGCAGAATCCTGTATACTAAATCACAGTCTACGTGATACCACAGTTAGCAGCTGCGATTAGCCTGTTCATTGGCTGGGACTACAACTTTTAACAGTATCAGTCTCCGAGTTAACAAGTTTGGTTGCAAATACATAAGTAATGTAGGGCTAGCAACTGACTGAAGATATAATTGGACGGTACAACTGAGTGGAAAGAGGAAATAGATAACATACATGCAATGGTACTGTGTATCAACATACTTTAGGCACCAAATTGGTTCTCCATAAAAATATACACTAGGAAAATGGGTGTTTGATAAAGTTGCAACACTGATATCATGCGGTGTGCACATACCAAGCTTGGCCTTGGAGTAGAGGACATGGTTGCAGCCTGCCGGGATGCACTTGCCGTTGACGCAGACGTCGAAGGTGTCAGGGCTGCAGGTCGTGCCGTCTGTCACCTTCTCCACGAGCGGGTAGTATTGGTCCGAGTGTACCATGCGACAGTGGAGCTGACACCGGTTCTCTGGGCACACGCACAAGTACATCAGTGATGCGCAACATGCATACACATACACACCATGACCAGACAGTTGATACTCTTATGTGTCTCATGAAACTTACAGCTCTGCATTTATATTTGCTGTTTCTTCACACTTTTGGATCAAACCTTTGAAAAATCACATCATCTATGGTGAGTTTGGTCCTTTTCTAGATATGTCGTGTATCACAAGCATTTTATAATTCTGATAACACAAAATTATCTATTTTTTAATTAAATTGAACTTTTACTTATACTTTCTATATAAATTATAATATTTCACTGTAATTAATATGAATAAAAACAGGGAGAATATAGATGTGTTGGTAATGCCTAGTAAGAAATAGTTTTCAAGCAAAATATAATTAAAGTGAGTGCGCAGAAATGTGGTGCATTGTCCCTTTGGCGTCATTTTCTAGACTTAGTTAAGCTTTGTTTGCAGGAGATGGGGGAATATCCTGGAAGTAGAACTTTAGCAAGGATTCAGAAAAGTTGTAGGTAAACATGAACGGTTTATAGCACCTATTTCTTTATTAATATCTTTCATTAGAATGTTTGTGTACATTTCAAATGCTGTTCTTAAAGTACCTTAACATACAGTAAAAATATAGGTAGAGTTTTACAACTGGCAATTATACGTAGGCAAAGCAACTAAGTCAGCAAAAAATGTAGTGTGTAATTTTTGTAAAAAATTTTAAATAACTGCATAGTTTTATTTTTATTAGCATCCTGATAAACACTCAGCAGTAATTGCAAACAGTTACACACAAATTCAGAGTTTGGTTTATCAAAGAAAAAAATGGCAAAAATTTGTGACCAATACAGTATCCTAATAAAAAATGTCTGTAGTTTGGAGACTCGTGGTACAAATGCAGACCCTTTAACATTAGTTAACGACTTTAATGTAAATCTCGGCTTTACATATTTCAACACAATCTACTTCAGAGAAACATTCCGCTACTTGTACACTTCTCACAATAGAAATTGTAACAGTCTAAAATTTGGTTTGGTGGTAATTAAAAATATTTTTTAATATCAAATGTTTTCTGTGGCTTTTTTGTGGAGGTTTTACATCTTGACGCGAGGTCAGAAGAGTATTATTCTGAGAATATGGTTATGCGCTTGCCTGCACACCGGTGCCAGTTCTTGCTTACGGTCTTATGCCGTAGCCTAGTTAATGTTCCCTGTTGTCGTATTACTTATGCTTGTGGGTGATTTAATGTCTGTCCTGATAGTCGTAGAAGGGATTTATGAGAGTAAAGGCCTGGTTACTGTTTGGAATGGTCAAATTTTGTCACAATGGTCAAAGTGGCAGCTTAACAGGAAGTGACTTCAGCAGCAGGACGGTCAGATATTGCAATGGCTATTCAGGAAAATAGCAGCAAGAAAACAATATAGGTTTGTGCATGCTGTTACTCGGTTCCTATGAGCTGCCTGCATTTGCTCTCGGAGAGGAATTATGTTTGATAAGTTAAGTTGTGAGCAATATAACGAGAAGGTATCTTCAAGCTATACGTATTCTTGTTTCAGCTACATCATTCTCTAGTACTGGAGATGTGTAGATGCAGATCACGACAGACTTTGCATCAACATGCTAGACGAGTATGGATTATTATGTTTACTTTAGTTCTAAATAATATTACTGCATATTCTGTTTGTAATTATTTCATTAAAAAAATGTTATGAATACAACTGAATGTACTGTATACATGAGTTCTCAAGTGTTTGGCTGTGAGACACGTGAACAGATTACCAGAGTTAATTAAAGCATTTATAAATAATTCACACAAACTTATAGCCCAAGAGATTGAAACCACAAGTCGGTAGTGTGCGCGGTAATTAAAAAGCCTCTCTAGTAAAAACTTTTAAATATTTCAAGGTTACGTCCGGCTATAAGGAAGCGTTGCAACGGTGATTGAAAACATCATAAACAAACTTTGCATGTTATGTGTTTCATCAGAATTTTAAGCAGTGACAATAGGATTTTAATGTAGCAATCTGTTCATAAAAGATACAGCACTGTTGCTATAGTTTAAAACACTGTTCACAGAAGAATAAAAACCGTAAACAGAGTGCTACTTACAGTGATTTTTGCTGACTCAAACACTTTTCATGCTTCTATGACTAAACTTATGAATTGCCAACAAAATACTGACATTACACTAGGCGGGGCCCTTAATATGTGGTACAAGGGAAGTCACATTCCCTAACTCCAGCCACCAAACATGCCATCGCTGTATAACTCTATATAGTCTAATTTCATTTTTTCATACCTTAAAATCTTTAAACTTGATTGCTATGGTTGTATCGTATATCAAGGTAGAGGGCGGTAACAGGAATGAAACACGAAACAACCTCCACCCCTCCCTTTTACATCACTAAATCCCTTCGTTCCCAAATAAGTACGTACCGTACTTACGTTTTACATCCAGGCTGTCGTTAAAAAGGCATGTATTTGCACACAAGAATGTCTGCATTGGTGTTAATATTGTGCTTTAAGAAACCTATACTTTTTAAGGCTGCACCCAAAAATTCTTGCTAAACCACTTGTGTCAACATTCATACCAAAGATCAGTCTCCCCACCTCCCATCCTCTTCATTCCAAAGCTTTCAGAATACCACTATTCTAAATCTAAATGCACCACAATGAGCTGACATCATACTCACACTCCAAATGTTTAGTTAAAGGGCACAGGAGACAGGAACCTTTTTGAAAGCGGTTTTTGTTGGGTTTTTGCAATTTCATCCAGTGCCTTCATCTCGTCACTTCCCAATGAACAAGATCCTAGTGACCACGATTGTCACTGTATGACACTGACATGCTGACGACACCAGAACAGTGACAACTACAGACACACCAATGACATTACCCAGAAATAGACCGCCAAGTGGCTCTGTGTTGACAATAGCCAAGTAACCTCATATTTCATCATCCTGCGCCTTGTCATCATATCTACTTTCTCGGAAGCTACCCAAAGTCCAATCCTGACCCGTAATTAATTCACCATATGCATCAACATGGTATGCGATCCGAGCATGGCTTTGCAGGTCCTACAAGAGCAGAACCACGACCTAATCTATATGGATCACTACGTACATCAGGCCACGACCCCAGTTCCTGCCAATCATGTGGCCACAAGACGAAGGCATGAACCCAAGAAAATGCAATGAAAATGTGTTGTGTGAGTGTTATTAATAGTTGGACGTTTCGAAAGCATTGTAAAATGAACATGTGACGTACCAGACTATTTTTTATGGGACATTCTTTTCAAAGTGTACTTGGGCGTTACAAAGATAGCTAGCGTAACATGTGCTATGTTTTTATGAAGTCATTACACCAGTTAGCAAGTTGTTTTGCACTTATCTTCGCCTCTCCTCACTCACCGTGTCACTTGCTCCTCCCATCTCTTATTTGGTCTTCCTTGTGACCTTCATTGTACCTACTTCAGTTACTATATACCTCCTTGTCAAACTCTCCCTTCCCAGCCTGTTAACATGCCCACGCCATCTCATGCTTGCCTCCTCTACGATTTCTGGCAGCCCCCGTATCTGTACTTTTTCTCGTACCACTTCACTTCAGATTCTTTCCCTCTTTGTTACCACCATCATGCTCCTTACAATTTCATGCCCATTGCCTCTATCTTTCCTTCCATCTTCTTGTCTACTATCAAGGTTTCTGCTCCATACATTGCAGTGGGTGCAAAATGTGTCCTGTACAGTCATTTCATAACTTATGATAACTGCGTATAGCCTTTGGTAAAGGTACCGCAAAAATAAAACATTATATATGTTTGAAGGGATATGAAATGCGCTAATGAATGCTACAAAAAAATTGAGGCTGGTTGTTGGAGAAAAGGGGTGGTGGGGGCAATTGAAAGAGAAGGAAATAGAAAGTATGGTTTTATTAGGAGAAAAGTACACGAAAGTATGCACAAAGAGATAACATACTTTGCAATTATCCCGCAGGTCTTCCACACATCTTTTCCAATCTGCTGCGAGAGACTGGCGAATGTCTCAGCCCAGCCAACAACAGTTTCATATGGCAAAGCATTATTGCACAATGTTTCTTTCAGCTCCATATGGCACTGATGTGCATTTCTGCCATGGAAAACTGCAATTTTCGTGTTTGCAAGTTGCTCAACTGTACTATCATCCATCTGGAAGCATGGCATGGAGCATGCTGATGTTTCCACGCACTGCTACTGAGAACCCAATGCACGCACACACCATCTATTGGCAGCATTCAGTACAATTTTCAAGAGAATTTCAAACGTATTGTTACGTGTCACTGGTCTGCGCCGCTGGCCTTGGCCCACCACACGCAAGCGGGCAGAAGAGAAGGACAGAGTAGCAACAAGCGAGGCGGCAAGTAATTGGAGTGTTTCGAATGACAAATGAGCAATAATTCTACCAGCGTTTTGAGTTATGAAGGCATTCTGCCATGATAACCCTTTGGCAGCTCGCCGCTCCTGATCTTCAGGGGATTGGATTCCTGCGTTTATCTGAAGAATGTTCTGGATTACTGACCTCGTTCTTTCAATGTCACCAATTGTCAAGAAGCGTGGGAGGAGAGAGGGTGCTGAATCTTTCTGTCTCACAGCACAGTTACTTAGCAAGGTGGTGCAGTGGTAAACCTTTGGACTCACATTCGGGAGGACCGGCGTTCAAATCAAGGTCCAGCAATACAGATTTTGGTTTTTCACTGTTTCCTAAAATTACTCCAAGCAAATGGTCAAAGCAAATTTCTTTCTTGTTCCTGCTTCTCTGAGCAACTTGCTCTTTTTCTAATGACTTGCTGTCGTCGAGATGATAAAACCTACCTACCTACCTCCACAGCACAGTTCTACACTTTCTCCATACTGACTGCAGTGATGGCATAGTCCCTCCTCGAGAGGCCTCATGCAGCCATACTTTGCATATGTGGAACACACACCAAGTAACACACACAACTCACATTTTTCATATTTATGCCAGAATCACAATACCACAAACAGGATGCAACAGCCTGATGCTATAGAACTTTCTATTGGTATAAAAATGTCTGTGATTTACAACTGACAAAGTCCTGGAAGCTGCTACCAAAGTACTGTATTCTGCAATGTGTGTAGTAGAGGAAACTTACAGCTATTTGCAATGTCCCAATCTCCGCTGGCGCAACATATGTAGCAGACAACAACAATCACACACTACCCTGATGCCAAATAAAACGTAAAGAATGTGTAAACGTAGACTATGCATTAATTTACCTTTGTTAAACAAACAATGTTTGCAATTTGAACTCACAACCTGTTTTTGACTGATTTAGTTTTTTCATGAACTTTCTAAATTATTTTACATAATATTTCTTTGGTGATAATTCCTGTAATCACCTAATTCAGGGATTCAATAATAACACAAAACAATGTCTTGATATTGTTAAAACAGACTGAACTAAAAAAAAATGTTGGAACATTTTTGGGTTTTTTTACCCTGCTTTCATTGCACAGCCACACATATACAATACTTAATCTACCTGCCAAAAGAGTGATCTGCTTATTTTATCACCCTCACCCCCTCACCCTACGTGGTGAGGGGGTTTCAGCATTATCTGCATGTTGCAGTGACTTCTGTCTTTAAAGAGTTTCAAAATTACTGAATATGTTGGAAAACAGGGAAATTTTTAGCTGTGACTTCTGCAACACAACAGATAGACCTAATGTACATTTAGACTTTGAACATCCTGCAATGCCCAGACTGACAACCAAATACACCAAACCCTCATTTAGCACAACTTTAATCTGTTCAAATTCAATTCATTTACATATTTTATAGTTCAAATCTATAAAAATAAGATGAAATAACTGAACAAAGCAATGGGGCAAATTTAGCTTATGATTCCAGCCAGTCTTTCTGTGACATCATGTGATCTGGAGTGAACAATAATGAACATTTGTATTCAGATCCATAATGGCTTCAAACGCAAAACCATACAATTTCTGTCTTGTGCATTAAGGTGGCCACCTGGCTCAGCATATTTGCTTGTTCAAGTCTTAGAAGCCTGGAAGCACCAAGGACGACCCAGGCTTGCACATCACGCCTCGTTGTAGTCTCTAGGCAGAAAGCACTGAACTCGCACACTGTCTTTTGCACCTCTATGAGAATTTCAGCGGTGACGTAATTTTGTGCTGTATCACTAAAGGTAAAAGTGCACTGCACTTGTCTATAGTTTTTTATTCAAGATTCTGCACCATAATGTTGATACTTAAAAAAGACCATGAAAACACCCAATTTTGCAATTTTCACTTGTAAAAAAATTGACTTTGGAGATAAATGAAAAACTTGAAGTTGGCATACACACGTACAACATTTATTAAATACTATTCCTAAGCAGACATCACTCAAGTGTGTTGTGCATTTTTGTAATACGTTTTCTGCCAAAGTTCTGCACGCCGTTTGGTGGCCTGGGCAGGCAGTCCCTAAGCATTAAGTTGAAGCGAATCAACTGTGGGGACACATTAAAAAAACTAGGTGACTCTTTAGAGCTGTGCTATCCAAGTCAGATACAGTAGGTAACAAATATAGTGTCTTTGATATTACTATGTAATTACAGAAGTGAACATATAGAGACGTTCATAAAAGAATGAAACTATGAAAAAAAAAATCACAGTTGTCACAACACTTCTACTATTCTACTATATAAAAAAGCTTAATTAATTTTTGATAAATAAAAATACAAATATCCAGAAAGGAATGAGCATTTAACTGCTAGAAAAGGATGGTTTAAAAATATGTGAACAGGGACAACTTGAAATGCAAAAACTAAAAATGGTGAAGCAACTAGTGCAAACACAGAAGCAGCAATAAACTCAATTTGCAGTTACTAGCAAAATATTGACATTCTTAGCATGTATGGTTAGAAATGCATGAGAGAAATATGTGTGTGCCATTCTTATAATATAGAGGTAGTGCGCAGTAGTGACTAACCATGTGAGGCTTTCAACAAGTTAATGAACTAATGTGGACTGCCCACCAATCAGATGACTCAAGTCGAGTGTGTGTAACTCGCTGCTATATTTATTGACAGTTTACGTATGGCATTTGATAAATGGCCTAAACATGATAGGTACATTTCACTAAGGGTGGTACTGTATTTTGTAATTTCTGGATGGCATTGTATACTATGAAAAGTACAATTGCCCATGTGAAGAATTATGGTTCAGAAGAGATGCAGTAAATTATTCCAGAAAATGCACAGGTGTTTAGGAATGTATTGGTTGGGGTAAATGATGGTTTGGTGTAGGACGAATGCAGGCTGTTTAGTCAATCTCTAGAGTATAATTCAGTTACATGCCTGCTTCTGAAGTTTGAGGAATCAGCAGCAGAAGTACAGTATTTAGTTAATACTGCTGTTGAGCATGTTTTGAGCTCAGAGCCGTGTGCACTGGAGGGGTTTTGGGTTTAAACCCTTCCCATGCAGTTGCAAGAAATAAGACTACCCCAAACAGCATTTTAAAATTAAACCAACTGTGAAAATCTCAGTTTTAATTATCCTCTAAAAAGAGATGCTTTGTGGCCATCCTTCTATAACTGGGCTGTATCATAAAATTATGTTCACTGTGAAACAGAAGACAAAAGTGATATAGCTTAATCCCTACCCAAACAACACCTCCCATTCCTAAATCCTGTGCGCAGCCTGAATAAGCGGCATGTGCGTGTCGGAGGGAGCAGCTCAAGTGACCGCGTGACGCATCTGCAGAGACGTACGTTACCACGGGGGGTAGGGAGAGAGGGCGTGGAGGCACGGTCGTACAAGTGTTTGACTCACTCAGGCCGTACTTGGGCAGCCACTGCACCTCTTTATGCAGCCCCACAATGTTGAAAGTGTTGTTGTTGAAGCGACTGCACTGCTGCTCTCGGAAGCTGATGCTGCCCTTGGGGCACTCGGCCGTGCTGCACGAGCGGTAGCGCGTGCCCTTGCCGATGCAGTAGTCCCCGCCATTGGCCGGCGCAGGGTTGTTGCAGTGCCGCACAGACTGCTTGATTCCACCCCCGCACGTCCGCGAGCATGGCCCAAAACTGCGTGCAACAACAATAACCATCTCCATATCAATCACATTTGCTACGCAGTCCATGAAAAGCCAACCTTCTAAGAGACATGCCTCAGTGAGTTCATGTACTTATAATAATGAGCAGCTGACTTCGCCAGTGCATGCAATGTGGACCCACATAAAGTAGGAGTAGAGGAACCAAAGTTTGGATTTTGGCCAATAACGGAACATATGGAGAAATGAGAATGGGATTATGAGGGATTGTAATATAGAAGAGTTGTGGATAAATAAAAAAGGCTGATAAAGGGATGGGAGAACCAGGATGACCAGGGTAAGGAAAAGGAATAATGGGGGTGTGGGATGGTGTGACGCTAGCATTAAGAAGAAAGGGGGTGTGGTGGGACTATAACAGAGGATGACGGGAATCCAGTAGTGTGATGGGGTATGAAATGTATGTATTAGGATGGTAGTGTAGAGGAATGAGGAGTGCGTACAGGTGAAGCAAAGGAGTAGGTATCCGAAGGTAGGAACACTGTCTATTACATGTGTGAGGAGTAGAGAGAATTTCTGGCAGGAAGGAATGGGAATAGAAGAGTGGTTGGTGGTCAACAGGCACAACGTCATTATTAAAAATCTATCGCAGAATAACGTTGTAATGACGCAATATACTTAAATTTTCGGGACTTGCGTGTAGAATTCTTTCGTATGTATGAAGCTCGGGAAAGTTTCAGTATATTTTTATCGGGTTTTCAGTTTAAAGCCGTGCTGGCTCGTTTCCCGTGTTTGCTGTTAACGTTTATCAGGAGTCCGGTAGTGTTTCGTTTCAAACTTTGGTTTTTTGGGAAGCGTCATCATTAATTAGATTAGTTCCTTCGGTGCCGTTTTGTTATACGAGAAGTTTGTTATCCGGAGGTGAGTGCGTCAACAAGTTTTTGTGGACTGCGAAGTCGTTTTTGTTGACAGCACAGTTTTAGTTTCCTGCGACGCAGTTACGATATCGGTAACGGGCACAGCAGTATCGATGTCAGGCGGAGCGTGGGACAGCGCAGTTCTCACGCTGCTGCGAGATGATAGGCGCTTATCGCAGGAGAAGGGGGGCGATAGGCCAATATATACTGGTGGTGCCTATCGCCTGGGCAACAAAGTAATCAACTGCTGAAGAGGACGCGTAGGGCGTGTGACGACGCATGAGGCGTGAATAATTTAACCCACACCGGCAAGCACCCGCGACCGTTAATTCTTTTCAAATCATTTCTTTTCAACTTAAACTAAATTCTATCTACTTATTTCCGCCGGTGTGGGGGGTCGTTAGGGTGCCAGGAGGGAACGAGCATCCCTCCTGCCTTCTTAAATTAGTCTTGCGATGCAAGCTTTGAGACATTAACATAAACGGTAAACCACTGTGACGCTGTTCTGTACTTGGATATTTATCTGAACGGTTCGTACTCTGCATACTGGACATTCGTATGTGAACTGTGTCATTCAAAGGATAAATAAAGTATATAACAAACTAACTTCGAACTTGAACTTTCTTTCATAATCAACGAACATCCAATGGTACTGAGTCTCGTGTTTCTACCCCGAGCAAGCCGAGGCAAGTAAACAGTCTGTAGTGTACGCAGCGAAACGTTACAAGATGGCGCCCGCCTAACCTTGTGCGGCTTTAATATAATAAATATGCCTTAACAATCAAAGACGTTTCTTTACAACGTAAACAGAAATATGCACTTATTGTGTGTGATTTTGCACTTTCTATTGTGTTTCAATCCTTTGCCATTTGTCTGCTCAAAGAATGATGGCTAAATAAACATTTTTACATCAACACTAAGAAGAAATCACTGTCTTTAACTAATATATTATATCACAATCACTGACTGAAGTATTTACTAAAGTTGTCTTTGTCTGATTAGAAGTGTAGTGTTTAAATTAAGGCCAAGTAAAATCCATTTCACCTTTTTTTTTTACACACATAATAATAGGAAAAGTATAAGTGTAACATAGTTTCTCAATGTCACATCACTAGGTGAAAGAAACCATGGTGGGCAGAATTACAGTACCCACCAAATTAGTTGGCAGGTGGTGGCATGAGGGGAGAGTAACATTCCACGAATTCACGCAACAGGCAACAGCACAAGCATTTAGCACATCCACAAACTGAAATATAAGTTCCAGGGTAATCAGTTATTCTACATGGAAACGTTATTATTGTAATACACAAGTACTGAGGTACTCTGTCCGCTCACCACCTGTTAACTAAGCTGGTTGGCACTGCAACAATCTGTAATGTTGTCAGTCTTGTTTTTGACATGCTGACTCACCTGCTCCAGGGTCCCCAGCCACCCTTGACGCGTCGCAGCGCGGTGCGGTTGGCGGGCACGCACCTGCCCTTCTGGCACCACATGCCTTCCTTGCAGGGGGTGCCGTCCGCCCACGGCATCTGCCTGGAGAGGCAGCCCTGAGTCAGGTTGTTGGTACACCACAGCTCGGTGCACATCGGCTGCACACGAGCACTGTGTCATTGTTAGACGCCACCCACGCCCCCACACACACACACACTATCCCCTCCCCAGCCGGCCGCACTGCCGTTCTGTACGTCCCAACATGCACTTGCTCAACTACAAATCCTCTTACAACACTACTACTTACACAGTTAAACACTCTACACATCTATCTATAGGGAACATATAAATTAGAGTTATTAAGGGTTCCACCTGCTCACAGCTATTTTGCATGTTCAAGGCCACAAAATGCACGAGCTGTAAATACACTTGCCTCATCGTCACCATAAGCAAGGCACTCAACTGGCATGCAGTCCTTCTATCTGCGCCTTGCCTCAACATGACTTTAAGCGGTGATCCTATATTTTTGTCACATGCTAATAATGATGAAAGTATGTTGCGTTAACTCTAAAATTTGTGTATAAAAATTTTTACAGTTAAAACTTATTCTGAAAACACTCATTTTAGCCCTTAATAATAAAACTTCATAAGAGATTCAAATTACTTATGTGTTTAATGCTTAGGGAACAGAGGATCAAATTGCTAATGTGTTTAATGCTTAGGGAACAAATTACTATAGCTTATCAAGCAGGAAAATATTAATAGGGAACTTCATAAGAGGGTTTTACTGAATTGAAATGTTTTCTTGGTTATTAAATTTACAACACTTGATCCTAAAAACCTAGCTTAAGATAGCAAACTACCCTATTAAAAAGTTAACCTTTCTAGAAAGTGTAAAAGTTTGAGTCCTTTCTGAAATATTATAACGGGGTTATACTGTATAAAATGTGACTATGTTCCACTATAACAAAGCCAGTACCTGGGTAAAAAATAATTTTACTGGAATTAAAATCATTTACACTGCATTAAAATTATAGTGTGACTATATTTAATTATGTATGTGGAACATGTACACAAATTCTGTAAAATGTTTTTTTTAATTATAAAATAAAATTATAAATGGCAATTTTAAGGTCTGAATAAAATATTGTTTATTTCTTCATCTGCAATAACATGTGTCTCAAAGCTTTTCTGTAAAGCAGTACATTGATTATTGAATATAAAAGCTTGGATTTTATTGTGCCTGGGAACAAAATTACTGGGCCTAACATTTTTCTTACGTGAAGGATGTAATTTCTGGAAATACAAAGTTGATGTTTCCAGTAACATAAGGCAACTTCATACCAGGACTTATAGTAAAAAGTTACATTTGTGTTTGGCTGGAAGATGCAAAGAATGAAAGACTGTTACAACACTGGAAGCACACTTTACAGATTTGTGTACAGTTCTCATCAAACTTTGTACCTTATCCTTTACAGTTCACCCATATTCCACTACTAACCACATCTTTCTACTTGTACCACTTTCAGTCCTGAGTGAAAGTGCCATTTTGTGTTGCAATAAACTAACTTCAAGGTTGGGTCTGTACTTGCATCATTATAAATAGAAACAGTGATTTACTATGAAAAAAATCAGTGCTAATATATTTCTCAATACACTGTATGTTCTTTTGTTTTACATATACAATTAGATGATGCAAATTTGGCAGGAAAAGGTGTTTTATCAGTCAAATCACAGACGCTCTGGATTAAAATCACAAAATTTGTATTGGATGACTCATTTAAAAAAAAGTCTTGCATAGAAAATTAATAACAAATAAAAGTTGTAATCAAAAACACTGCAAACTAAAATTTAACGAGCACTGCGCTTTCCATGATCCATTATTTTCTCAGATTACATTACTAGCCTGCAAAATGAAACGCATCATATGAAGTTTGTACTAATGAAGTATTGTCCCATCTCTAACTGGCTGTGCCCACATAAGTTGACTTTATTGAATGTCCTTTTCCTACTTTAGGTGTTCAAATTTTAAATCATAATGGTTTACCCAATTGTCACCTTACTCCCTCTAGGTACTCTTTGTCTCATGTAACTTGGCAAGATTTTGACAGTTCAACAAAAGTAGTGCCAATGTTTACTTTTCGTTTATGTATCCTTTCGCCATCAGTTGGTGCGTCAAGTGGAGACGGTATATTTTATCAACACGCTGTCATCTAATCCACTTGCCATTGTACTGTAATGCTAAACAAATTTTAAAGTATTCATAGACTGACATCTGTGTTAAAAGTTCGTAGGTTATAAAAGTAAAAATATAAAACCTTGTAAAAAATCAAATATTTGCTAATTATTTTTTAATTTATCCAAAACGGCAAATTTGGGTTAACATTTGTGATACAATAATTGTAGTTCTTATCACACTTTGGATGTTAAAGCTAATATGTTAAGACTGGAAATAAAAAGTAATTCGAGGAACTTGCTTAACAATGCACTTTCAGTTTCATTCGCCAACAAATAACTCACCAACGACTTCTGCAAAGCAGTTATTCTGCTATTACTGATACTAAACAGCTCGAGTTGGAAATACGTGGCGTGGATATGCAAGAATTGCTTAAAAACTATCCACGCGCTGCCCAATTTCTTTGTGTTATACAGTATAGTAACAACATGAAAACATAAAGGAAATGGGTTTGCGGGAGAACAACATGGCATGTAATGGATGTAGACGTAACAATTACCAAACCAATAAAAATTACTGGTAATCAAAATCACTGTACAAGAAAATACATGTTACTTTAAAAATTATACAGAGCTCGTGAAAAAATAAAACCATTGGTATATGTTTGTAAATTTGTTATTTTACACAAGAAAGCTATTTTGTTCAGGTTAGTAGTACTTCAGAAGACAGCTGACAGACGGTGTGCTAAGGCATGGCAAGGCATGTTACTCAACAGGTAGCAGCACGTTTGCCTGCCTCTTGATCCCGTGTTTTCAAAAGTTGATTTTTCTCCTATTACTGGCTTGAAACGACACGAGTTTAAAATATATTTTGTGAAATTATTAGAAAAATTATTTAACAATACCCTGCATTATTTCTGTAGACTTTTCGAATTAATATCAAGCATGAATGGAACGCTTGGATGGAGAGTGGGGATACGACGTGACAAGAACTCCCAAGGTTTGAAGTAAGGGTCATTTTAATGTGCATTTGATTTTGAACACACTAACAACCGCTGTTTTGTGACCACGTAAAATAAAATGTATTAATTAATCTAGGAACTCTTTCTTATCCGCGTATTTTCTGCGTGTCTGATGTGCGTTGGTAGTGCACTCAGATTAGCCAGCATAATATGAAGTTTTGTTTGTTTGTGCATCGGCTGATACAGGACTTTGTAAATGGCACTTTGTTTGTTTTGTATACTTCAAGTTGCCACTCACTGACTGTGTCATGATCTTGCCAAGTTATATGAGACAGAGAGTAACTGATAACAGCCCAGTCCTGACAACCAGTGTCAAACAAGGAGCATGCTTACATCAGCAGAGAATATGTGTGTGTGTGTGTGTGTGTATGTATGTATGTATGTGTGTGTGTATGTATGTATGTGTGTGTGTGTATGTGTGTGTGTGTGTGTGTGTGTGTGTGTGAGAGAGAGAGAGAGAGATTAAGTAGGCTGTACTAGAGGCCACATCAGTNTGTGTATGTATGTATGTATGTGTGTGTGTATGTATGTATGTGTGTGTGTGTATGTGTGTGTGTGTGTGTGTGTGTGTGTGAGAGAGAGAGAGAGAGATTAAGTAGGCTGTACTAGAGGCCACGTCAGTTCATAGGGAGTTAGCTAGGAGAGAATTAAACTAGCCCAATCAATGACCACAACAATGGCAGCATATTATTTTTGAACACTTGAACCCCATGCACATGAACGATGTGTCATAGTCAGACTCAACTTCAGTCAGAGATCTCATCACTTGCATGTTGGCCCACCTGAGTTAGCGGGCTCCCATATATTTTCATTGTCACCCAACAACACAGCAGGCACCGAGCGTGATTGGGTGTGCATAACACAGGTGCCAACACTAATTTAGTTATCAACCCTAATGAAACTCTGAAATGACCAGGCTAACTTTAACTCATTTTTGTGATGAAGCAATATTAAATCACAAAGCCACTTTAATCAGACACAGTTAAAAGTAATTACCGTAAGCGGGGTTGTCTTTGGACATGGGGGGTGACTTTGTGACACAGGATTTCACATTTCCTTCCATTTCAAAGACGTTATTTGTAATGTTCAGTGGTTCAATTGGCACCACTGAATATCTGAAACGTCCCACTGAAATAGAGGGACATTTAAATGTGATTGTTTGTGTCATGAAGTCACCTCAACATGTCAGAAAGTGACCCCTGCTTACGGTATGCTATGAGATTGTCCAAGAAGTAGAATGTTACATTTTCAAGAATATCCATATTTATAACTGGTGTTTTAAATAACCAATTATATTAATTGGATTCCCTGTAGGATTATAGGATTAAAACTGCAGTCATTAGCTAATCACACTACGGGAACAAAATTAATTAAAAACCAAAACCAGAAGGAAACATTCCATCACGGTGAGTAAAGGAATAGTTTCATGTAAGCTCAACCAATTGAAAGAGACTGCTAGCACTCCCACACTGCATCATTCATATAATTAAATGTACTTGTTCACAAGTATTAAGGTTTATGAAATAATTTTCATGTTAGTGTGCACTTTGCAGCTTGTTGAAACACACTCCCCCCACACAGACCATGAACTGGGCTGCAGAGTAGAGTGGCACAAGCCTCACCATATAGGAGCAGATGGCGGAGTCCTCGCCAAACACCAGCTCGCATTGCTTGTCCTGTGTGAAGTTCTCCCCGGGCAGCCGGTCCACCGGCCCCGACTCCTCCATTATGTCCTTGAACGGCCTGTCCAGCAGGCACTTTGCCTGGTCCGACCTGCAACGACATGCACTCCGTACCACCTCGCTTCGCTCTGCGACACTCGCGTCACATTTACCAATGTATGCCAGGAAAGTAAATGGGCGCAACCTTAAACTGTGCTTTTTCACCAAGATGTAGTAATGAACGGTACACAATATCTAATGCTTGTCTTCATAGCGATGTACCTGACTTAGGCTCGACTTTACACAATATGTTTAATTACTGGTTTCTAAAATATCCTAATTATTTAGTGACACTTATTTTGAAATAATTACTATGCTCCTCTGGAAATGCTGCAGAACAAACATAAATTCTGAAATTTTATTAAGTAATTATAACATAATTAGTGCAGCATGATTTTTAAATTATCTATACGATTTCACTATCATCAGATAATGTGTGAATAAAATTCAGGTACAACATTTGAAAGAATGAATAATGCGTTAATTGGCCATACTGCCAGAGTAGTATGACTGATAACATCTACATATATATCAACATTCTGTCACCCATTTTGCACGGGTATTAAGATGCCAGGTAGCTATGCCAGCATATCTGCTCCATGTTCAAGTTTATATCTTACCTAAGAAGGTAGTTTGATTTTTCTGCTTTGTACACTTACAATGCAAGATTGAACACTTCTTGTGTGATGTGCCATTACATGCACAAGTGGTGAGCTATATTATTGGATACCCTTCATTTTAAATATGCCAGAGTGCAGCATATTTACCACACAAGTTACGAGATAAACTCAAAGGCTGCACACATCAGCACAGTTAATTGACCATCTGGTTCACAGGCAGCCAAGATAACAAGAATAGATTTAATGATCAAATAAAGCAATTACTGCAGTTCTTTCTTATCTATCATAAAAATGTTATCGCAGTGTTGTCATGCTTGACGCGTAACGCATATTGGAAGTGTTAGAAGCGTCACTGTCACAATCCCCCTCCCCCGATATATTATCCTCCCCGCGAGCGCCTACAAGTTGACACGCGTCGCGGGACACGTGGACAGCCAGGACAGATCAACCCAGAGAACGGATACGCAGTTACACGTGTCGCTGCAGCGCGGGACCTCCTCCCCCACCACCCCTAGCAAGCCCCGTGAAATTTGTACACGCCGAGAAATGACAAGATAGTAGGAAGATTTCCGCCCGACGTCAAAATCACGTGCTGAAGGAACACGNCAAGAAATGACAAGATAGTAGGAAGATTTCCGCCCGACGTCAAAATCACGTGCTGAAGGAACACGCCAGAGAAAACTGCTGACAAGCTTGGAAGTGGTGCCACAAGCACTCCTCCCCCCTCCTCCCCTTAGCCTAACCGCGGGGAAACTGGGACAANTACTGCGCCCTCCTCCCACCTCCCTCCCCCCAACAAGGGAGACACGTGTAGGAACTTAGGGAGAGAGTCAAGAGAGGATATAAGCGAATTTACGAGAGAAGAGGAACTCAGTTTTTATCACTGCGCCAAGAGAGTAAGTTGCATGGGGAATCGCAAGAGGACGTCGGAACGAGAGGAGAGCATTGAGGTGCGAACCCAGAGCAGCAGTCGAGGGGAGACGGCACCAAACGCGGGCCTTTCCAAGGCCACCCACGTCGCCGGACCTCATCCAGCCGACACATACCAAGCACTACAAGCAGAGCTAAGTATCAAGTCGTCGCCCAAAGAAGCCCCTCCACCCCCTCGACGTCGCCCACAGTTAATCCGAGTTAGTTAAATAGAGTACCACACCTCGGAAGTGATTCTGTATATTTAAACTCGAGACAATATAACCAACCAGTAAAGTGAAACACTGAAAGACTGCCTTATTGATATACCCTCAACCTTCAAGGCACCTTATAGTCTGTGCCATCGAACACTAGCTGAGGACCCTAGTACCACACAGATGGGGAATAACGTCATGCTCACTATCTCTTGTGTGTGAAAGCTTGCATTCCACTACTCCCAACATAAAAGCAACGTCTTAAGATTCATGCTGGCTCTTATAGTGTTTGCAAGAGACGGACACATTCATTAACCGTATTTTGGGAACTAGGAGAACCTTGGTTCTCTGTAACTAACAATTATACACATCATGCAAAGCAAACTAAAATGATTGTGCATGCTGTTTCACAGTCTGCAACAAGTCACCTTAACCACACACCAAAACATCTTCTTCTAAATCAGCTAATCTGTTAAATATTTTTTTTTTTAACTGTGGGCAGACTAACAGTCAGTCAGGTGAGTTTTTGCAGTAACATGTAGGCAGGAACCAATCTTTAAGTTAAAACTCTGTCTGTCACTAATAGAAAACTGGAAATTTTGTGAATTAATCCGAGAACAAGCTAGAGTTCAAACACGTCAACGTAAGAGTTTCTTTATCAATTGGTTTACTGTAAGAAAACCAACACAGAATCCTGCCCTGCCTGGTCGGGGTGAATCTGAACCAAGAGACAATATACAACTGACTAAGGCTAGAGAGCACAAAGTATTACGGAGTATAGCTTGCTGCCGAATGAATCCACAAAATTTTGAGGTCCCTCGTCATCAACACGAGACATGAATTCATGAACCATAATGATGGAGAAAGCTTGAGAGCTTCAACTTGGGGACAGTTTGATGCAGGAGTGGTGGTTTGGAACTCGAGGAGACTTACTCGAGGAAGGCGGTGAGAAAATGACGGCTGCACTTGGACCAAGACCACAGGTCGGTGTGGATGCCCAGCAGGCGAGACATGATGTTGTGTATGTTGGGCCCGCCGTTGATCACCTTGCACTTTGGGTCTTCGTCGTGGGTCATGTCCAGTCTAGAACAACACACGACCTGCTGACCTCCACGCTACCTGGCATGTCGCCGACACTCCTCCAGTTCGCAGTGCGTTCACCAAGGTCTGCTACACTGTGTAGTCTGCGTGCTGGCATCCCATCACAACAATCTAAGCTCGAGCTTGGATTGTGTATGTGGGCGGTGCCAATGCCCTGTGGGTTTCTATTGGCCCACTTTAGGTGTGAGAAGCACCTACAGGTAACACATTTAATCCAGCCGGTTTCCAAATTGAAGTTAAGAACGTGTAGTGTGCATATCCACACTGCTTTTGTTTACGGATATACTATTAGAAAATTACTGTTGCAGCTTTGATATTACTAAACAAAATTCTTCTTAAATTCAACGTAAAGTTGCAACTTAAAACATTTATTAAAATCAAACACATTCCTTATTTGAAAGTAAGTCAATAACACACTCATATTTTTAAGTTGTAAACATTTAAAAAGTCTTGTAAATATTTTTTGGTATTTCATCAGCTTGTAAATTACATTAAACACACATAGACCAATAACAAAATCACTAAACAGGTGACTTCCCTTAAGACCACAACGTTGTGAGCCCTAGTTCTGAGTTAAACACTGATGTGCACCATTTTTTATTGTAAATTAGTGTTAATCTAGAGTGCAAAAAATCCCACATTTAGCCTTCCAAAGTTAAAGACTGGCATTAATATGTCAAACCAAATAATTACAAGAATGTTTAAAAAAACTGGCCATGATGGCTGTACAATGAGCACTCTAGCCTTCCACAACAGCAATCCAGATTCAGTCCACAGCTGATCTCCATCAAGATTGTTTGCAAGCTTTGCCAGTGACCAGTATGTTTTCTCGGGGTACCCAGTTTCCCAGACTTCAAAATTCAGTTACATATCCCCTTGCAGCTCATCTGACCACATAAACTCTCCAGGCTGACCTTGAACGATGTGTGTGTTCCTACATCAAGGCAGCTAGCTGGCTATGCTTGGTTCTTGCATCCCCTCATCGTGTCAATACTGACACAACCTTCAAAGGTGTGACACCAAGGGATGGTCTAGGTACACAAAGGACCACCCATTAGGAAAGTGTTCAAACACACTAATGTTCTTGCCTCTGCCTTATATTCCCCAAACACAAGATAAATAGACAAAGGTTCCCAATATTTTTCATTTCGTTTGTTGGTTTCGTTGTGCCATAGACACATCTTGGCTAGCTTTGGCCACAATGCATGTTACCTTACAGTGTTAACTAGGATCTAGGTCCTTAGAATGGAACCACCCCTCACCGGCGTACTAGCCAACGCTGGCCACACCTACGGCAACATAAAGGCAGGAACAACATTTAGACTGTACCAGTACCTTTTTAATAAAGGCTGTTCACGGTAAAGTGAGTACTTTTGAAAGACCTGCTTAGGATCTGCTTGTATGCACATTGCGTATTCTTCCACCATATGTATAACTAACATTCACATGGGCCTGATCTTTTTATTTATGCATCAGTAAGGTGAAAAGTAAATATTTTATAAATTAAATAATTCTTACACTTATATGCATTAAAAAAAATAAAATTAAAATTAAAAAAATTAAAGATATTATCTTAGTACCTAATCACAATGTTTACCTTATACTTTTAATTAATTGCTAAGATGTGGAACTACTTTCCCCTCAGTCGTTGCCAACCTTACTGAGAGCATGCCAGTCAGTGTGCCCATTAAAATACACGCAGGTAGGGACAGTGACATTTTTCAAAGCTTGATTTCAAAAGTGCTCACTTTACTGTGAACAGCCTTTAACAACGCATATATAGTGCTAGATCTACGAGATGGAGGGCAGCACGTACCTCCTTGTAGCTTGATTTTACACTGAATAAAATTAGATTATTCTTGAAAGAAATTACGTTCTTATTAAAGCAGTATTAATACACTTGGTATAATGGCAGGACATTTTAAAAAATACTTGTATAGTCTATCTGCTATGTATTGGCACTTGTATTTAAGGAAAACTTAATGCTTACAAGTTAGCATGTGGCATGAAAGTAAAAAAAAAGCACCGTGCCCCATCCCTTAAGAGGCTCTCTCCTTAATGTGTTTCTAGAACCATCACTGCATATGCACACACATTCATACAATGGGACACTTTGTCTAATTAATTAACACCTGTCCCTGCATTTTACACCTATCTTTTTGGGCATGTTTAATGTCTACTTAATAAAAATGCCACTCTTTTATCACTTCCTTATATAATTAAACATTATTCTCTGGTCCAATAAAATTAATGTAGAAGAAAAAGTAGTGAACATTTTTTGGCATGGTATAAAACATTTTTGAGCCAGAATAAGTTTATTTCTGTGACGTCAGACATGTTGCCAGACTCGTGGTTTTATATGTTCAAGGCAGAGGTGAACATGAGAACTTCTGAGAAATCTGCGGGAAGATGCAAATACGTGAAAACTAATTTGAAAATACATAAGTAGTGCGGGGAATGTGGGATGTGTTAGGAAGACCAGAAATGAAAGCATAAAATACACAGATAGTTACACAAAGGACGGACACAGTATGGCGGGAGATCAGTTTGAGCGTGCTCAAAGCTAAGTCGGCAGTGTGCAGAAAGCCAGGTAGAGACTCACACATGCCCCAGCTCGTGTGCGATGGTGAAGGCGGCATTGAGTCCGTTGTCCTGCACGAGCGCGCAGCTCGAGCTCAGGTTGCACATGGAGCTGAGCTGGGCCAGGCCGAGCGTGTCGCACTTCTGCTGCCGCGGGTTGCTGCATATCTTGTACCTGCGCACACACCACACACCAACACTCTCTCGTGTGCCACCTACCACCTGGCCAAGCAGTGAGTGCACAGGTGTGCTGTTTTCAGATGGACGTCACCGAACAAGGTGGAGGAGCAGTAACACACTGGACTTGCATTTGGGATGGCTCAGGTTCAATTCCCTGGTTTTCCAAAATCACTTCAAGCGAATGCTGGGATGGTTCCTTGCTGTGGGCCATAGCTGATTCCTTTCTCATTCCTACTTCTCTGAGCAACTGGCCTAGTTTCTAATGACTTTGCTGTCGACGAGACGTTAAGCTCAGCCTACCTACTTCCGAATGGATGTTGCAATGTAGTTCACCACTGCTGGTAATAAATCTGTATTTGTGTTTTCAGTTGCACTCTGATGGACAAACAGACCAAAGACACAGGCACTGCTGGGTAACGTGGGCTCTGAGCAATGTCGTACATCACTGCTCATTAAATGAGTCAAGCCAGAGGTTCGATGCGATCTAACGCCACAGTCTCAATAAAGACCCTGATATTGAGTTCTCCGTTTAAAAATGAAAGTGATGCATGCTTTCATGGCCACCGTTACAGTAGGCTCGGCTTTTGATGAGAAGCTCCATCAAAGTGGTAGAGCTTACCAACAGTTTTCCATACATTTCTGCACGTGTCATCAGGATTGAAAAGCAAAATATCTACCAGTAGACTATACCACAATGAAGAGGCTAACTGTTTTAAAGTTTACAGTAAAGCCAGCACCTGCAAAACAAATTACATAACCCCTAAACAATGTTTGGACAGCAAAAATTGGATTATTATTTTGTTACAAAACGCAGATCATCAATTTGTTAACACTGTGAGTGATGTCACTGCAAGCTAATAATTTTTTCTCCTACATATTTTGCATAATCATCAAATAAAATCACAATGTTTCTCTTTTTAGAACATGCATACACAATAAACCAAAATGTTTTTGAAAATTTTGAACAATGTTTGGAGAGGAGGGGGGAGGGGAAGAAAGTCTTATGGTTCATTTTAAGATAAGATTATAATATATTGGATATTATCAAAGTGTCAAAAATGCATAAACTTTTCTTAAAACAGTTTGTCTGTGTAAATTATTTTATTTCTTTGAGTAAATTAATTGTTGTTTTTGTGTTTTGTCTGAAAACAATAAAATTGTGACTGACGTGTAATTATGCAAAAATTTCTTTATCTTTTTTTTATTGGCTGGAAATTACCTAATATTTAATGTGTATAACTTTAACAGACCTATTTGGAACAAATATAAACTAAAAAATACTTTGCTACACAATTCTATGACTGGGATCTCTGAAATGCAATAAATACTTCCTATTTGCATCATGTAATGTAAATTGAAGTGAGAATTTGCAGGAAACTTGCATGTTTCGACACGCGCCACGTCCCTTCTCTCTTAGCCCGTTCGTCCCCCCACCAACTGTAAAGCTACGACGTGCCCTCTACTAGGATGAGTCGCGTCCAGAATGCGGGCGGCAGCCCTCCCTGACTCCAGCGTCAGCACAGCACATTGGCAGCGCACCCTGCCGACCAGACTTCCATGGCAACACCGGAGTCCAGTGACCATCGTACTTTCATGCCTTCAAGAGGTAAATTTTGAGGGCGTGATCTTTCGGGCGGGCTAACAACATCCAGAAGAGTCCCCAGTAAAAATACCACCGGGGAAATGAATGCAGTGAAGGGGACACAGCTGTTCCCAAATTCCAGCAACCCCTTGTGTGACCCCTTCATTCAGTGTTCACGTCCTCGCGTGTGTTGTGTGTGAAGTGCAAGTGTGTAAAGCAAGCGGGCAAAAATGTAGTTTACTGTGCCATAGCACAATCATACCAACTAACAGGGAGCCATTAGTTATGATTGTTTCATGTGCAATAGACGATGGCTAAACAAAACACCTGATGGGGAATAGTGGACTCATCCACTACGAGCCACGCTGTTGCCACCCTCAAATCTCACAAACTCAGGGGGCAAGTTAGTTATAAATTTGTCATACTTGGGGTAAAGTGCCTCCACATAGTAATCACAATATAAACGAACTGGGAAATACAGCCCTGTTCAAATCAATAATTATGTTGCTACGTAATTTAAATACCAACATAAGTTTCTTACCAATCCTAATTGTTTACTTAATTAAAGGGAAAGTTCTATATTTGTATTGTTTTGAAAGGTAGGTGTTGTATGTGCCTTTGTTTTGTTGTGTAAAATTGTTATTCTATTTATTGAACCCATGGCACGAACTCGCTGGCTGCTACAGGTGAGCCGTGCCATGTTATTTAGTTTGGTTCCATGTGCGTGAGGAGGTGGTCGTGTGCCCATCGCCGTTCCTGGATCTTAGACTTTGCTGAACTGAACACTTGGTTTTCAATAGCCAATAACTTCTTGCACTGGAATTTAACATTTATTATTTATCCTTTGCCCGGGAACAGTGCCCCGCCTCCATCTCCTACCCCGCTTGCACAATGCGTCGAGGATTTAATTTCACTTAGGCTATCATGTAGACCATGTGTCTGTATTTTCTGTTTAGGCTGGTGACAGGCCATATGTGTCACGCCAGTGTAAGGGCCTTGAAAGAGGAATTGTGTTCGTAAGTAAAATCTAACACAGTGAATGGCGTTGATTAACTTCATGACTGGTTGCTTCGCGACCATATAAATCACCTATAATAGTTCTGCATACATGACATAACATCGAATTACTGTGCTTCAGGCGTGTGTTATGGCCCACTGAACAATCTCACTCCACGTTAGTGGCGTATGAGAGCGCCAACACTCTCAGTAGGCAGGCATAATGAGATTATTCCAACAACTTCAGCATCAACACCGCAACAGGGGATCTTAGGAGAAGCCACGAGGGCCAACGATCCACTCCCTGTACTGTTTTCTCTCTCTCTCTCTCTCTCTCTCTCTCTCTCTCTCTCTCACGCACACACACACACACACACACACAAAACTGATGCCCGTATACTAACTCCTTAGCATCACCAGGAAGAATAGCAATAAATTGTGGAACTGTAGGCTGAGTTAGGCAGAATTCACATTATTATTGTACAGCTTGACATGTTAAACTTTGCTGCTTTGTATACATTTGAATCCATGTCATTTGTATATTGTTTTTTGCACTTTATAAATTTACTGGATGTGTTTGGACAAGCCCATTGTTAACTGTTTCTATTACCTAATAGTCATCCAAGTTGTGTCAAATTAACTACTAAAAATAATACAAACTAGCATTTTAAGTCTTTTCTGTTGTTCAGAAATACTATTAAATTTTGCAGTTCCCAAACCATTGGTGAAAAACTTTGTATTCTCTTATTTATGTTTATTTATTTATTAGGTATTTTTAATGCTCCCAAATGGTAACAAGACCTTGGTGGGGAATTACTAGACATTCAGGAATGATGACAGGAATGAGAAAGGGCATGTATTAAGGAACCACCCCAGTATTCCACGGTAGTTATTTAGGAAAACCCTGGAAAACCTAAATAAGGGTGGCCAGACCAAGAATCATATCCGGGTCGCCCCAAATGCAGGTCCAGTGTCTTAGCACTGTGCCACCTTGCCCGGTCTGTACAACAGTACGCAGTGAAACCTCACCAATAATACCTCTTAAATACAAAATTCTCATTACTACAAAGTTTTTCTCTTCCCCATGGAATGAGATAAGGGATTTAATGTTAATGTTTATGCTTGGCATAAAATATTGTTAATTTGTATTGCGATGTCATGTTAAGTTCACAGATAAAAAGAAGTCATCCTAGTGATAATATTATCTTATTTTCCTATATGCTAAATCACAGAGCCAACATTTAAATTTTTTGAGGTTTTTTATAATTATGACAAAAACATGTTAATACAAATCTCATCATTACAAACTGAATGAATGCAAGTTCCCTGAGGTTTTATTAAATAGGTTTCACCGTACTAGTAAAATTTGACATGTTTACAGTGCGGTGGAAAAGCTAAGTACATCGACTGCAAAGGGAAGAGGACTCGCACAGCATCAGGCAGAGGAGCGTACCTGGTGAGAAGGAGTGCAGTATCATGGGTGACACTGTTCTTGAAGTGCGCGTTGTTGGCCTGCCACTTGCAGAAGCTGTCGAGCATCTCCGTGGCAGACGTGCCCTCCGAGCTCTTGTCCGGTCGCACCAGGTCTATGTCCTTCAGCACCACGACATTCACCACTGCTATCGAGATCGGGTTGCCAATCGACACGTCCTTGAAGATGTCGTGCACCTGCGAGACACATGGCACAGCTGTTCCTCCAACACCAAGACCGAAACTTATTTCCAGTGTGAGAACAACACTGGAAACCTTTTTCTGCCGTAAAATGTGAAACATTTTAAAAAGAGGAAAATGTTTACCACACAGGCAATGAATGGGACTGATAATGAAGTTCCACTATAGATTTTTTTTCTGGCTGTTACAGGTTGTTCCAAAATTATTAGGGAAACATCTTGAGAGCAGAAGAGGAAGACCGAGAATCATGTAAAGCAATTTGTTTGACAACAAATGCTGGTCTATTGGTGTACTTTCAACTCAGCTTATATATTCTTAAATTTAAAAATATCTGCCCAGATACCAAACTCTACTTTCCCATTTTGACATTGACAGCCATAATATTGGCACTTGCAGTAATATTTCTGTAATGCTGGACTGCTATACACAGCCAGTGAGAGCATGTTACTTATGCTCGAGGGTGTGGTGAGTGGCCATCCGCAATCCACAAGGCCACGTGCACAGCACTGGTAATACCTTTGTTTGGCAATAAGATGTTGAAAAATAAGCTAGTATCCATTCTTTGATATTCTGTTTGAATTCTGTTTAAACAGTTTGCTCTCTGCAAAACTTTCCATAGCCCTTTAACAGTTTCAATATTTATGAATTATATTTGTTAATATATCATTAAGCAGTATACATCATTACCATATTCTCATGTAAATTGTATGTATAGTCTATTCGTGGTATCTTACATTTTGACGTGTAACGCATATTGGAAGTAGAAACCTCGCTGACACCCCCCACGATTTTATCCTACCCGCGAGGATAAACCAAATGAACAAGTTTCACATCCTAAGTCACGTGTCTGTTATCCACTTTTACATAAGTCACATTAATCCTGAAGTCCTCAGTTTGCCTACAGGAGCAGACTTCCCCCATTTGTTCTTCTTAGTTTATTGCGCCTACGCCTGCAAAGCCTTGAAATATCAAAACGTCACTGTTACGGCTCTCCATAAGTTCCTACAACAGCAGTTCTTAGTGGCTCTCACCCACTGTAGGTACCATGGCTGTGAAAACTATATAACACACGATTGTCTGCTTTTATAATTCAGTAAAATGTCCGTGAACTTGCTATTCAGTAATATCAGCTTATGGTTTGGCCTCACATGAGGTGTTGAATTACTGGTTTATAGTTTATTTCAGTCATTTAGCGACGCTTATTTTGAAACTACAACTATAAATTTCTGGTAATATACATTAAACTGTACAAAAAATATAAATTATAAACTTTTGTCGACTATATGACACAATTACTGCGTCATCATTTTTTAATTATTAATAGATTCTTGCCCTTTTGTAATTACCAGATAAATGAGAATAAAATTTGACAACTATATTTGAAACAACAGTAAAATATAAAAATGTTGTAATATTAAATATTTAGTGATATTCTTTGAAAAGAAAGTTATGGCACATAAATGGAAAATTCAACATGGCAGGTGAGCCCTAGCATAAAATAGGCAATACTTACATGTTAAAACTCGAGTTCCCCGTAAGCTATAAACCAAAGGAACTAATTTTAGTACCCTAAATTACTTTTAATATAAAGTTTTATTCATTAAACCATATTGTTTAGGAGTAATTAAAACATTACACTAAAAATGCACTAAGAAATGTACAGAGAAATTTTGACTCTCATCATTCCAAAAATTGGTTGGCAATACTGAGTGCAAAAGAGTGGAACAATGTGCTATTTTAATTAAAATGCAAATTTAAGGGTTCCTAAGTCTCAGTAATTTTGGCTTTTCAGTGTGTAAGTTAAGAAAGCATGAAAGATATGTATAAGGCAGGGTTACAGAGCACATATTAGTTCCATATTAACATTCATAATGATTTGACATTTACAGCTGGTTGACATGTGAATAAAGTAATTGGGTTTGTGGGAATGTTAATTAGAATATGATGGAAGGATATACATAAAGCTAGGCATTGAGAAGTATTGAGGCGACCGTGAGTAGTGTGTATAAGCGACGTACAGACTTCATGAGGTAGAGGATGTAGGTCTTGAGGCCGGAGCCGTGGGCGGCCACCATGGTCTTGTCTGCGACCACCATCAGCTCGATGGTGTACTCCTGGGCGCGCCGTAGAGACCGCCGCCTCCGCCGCCTTCTCGCATCATGCTGGGGCA
>NQII01001436.1:258496-397913 GCA_002778355.1 Clitarchus hookeri | reverse complement strand
GGAATAAGACCTCTAAAAATAATCCCACGTGCGACATGTATGGTTGTCTCCTAGATTAATCACGCATCATACGCGTTTTATATTCCCGTTCACATCAATGCGCCTTCCTTTCTCGATAAAAAGGAATGGGTGCGTGTACTTATGTACGCGCGTTAGAAGTTATACTTCTTTTGCGTGACTAAAATAAAATTGTATTACGTATGCGAATAATTTATGTAAGTAGGAAAACGGTAAAATGACCGAAGAAAGACATTAAATACAATTAATAAAGGTATGATTAAAGAACATAATTAAATTCAATAATACTTACAAAAATTAACCTCAAATACTTGAAAACACTTTCAAAATGTTATTATACAATTTTTGTCACTAACAAATTTTTTCACGACTCAATGTAAGTAAAATAAATTAATAATATGTTTATATTCACTATGAATTACTAATATAAATTAAATGTTTTTTCAATTTGCTTATTGCATGAACTGATTTTCTGTCGGTTTTAAATATAACCACGTGCTATGTTGTNTTAAATGTTTTTTCAATTTGCTTATTGCATGAACTGATTTTCTGTCGGTTTTAAATATAACCACGTGCTATGTTGTATACCTTACGTTTGTATATAGCTAGACGATACGCGCATGCGCGTTGGGTCATTACCCCTACCACGTTCACTGTCGAATTTCGTTACACTGTGCGCTCGCAACTTGCGTTGCACACTAAACTTTTACCCTCAACGGATCAAAAGAAGTATAACTTCAAAAATGTTAACCAACATTTCGTCTTTAAATCATATTTATTTCATTGTCAATGTCAATTTTATGAAAGAGAGAAAAAGGCGTGTTCGCAATGGCTAGTAGTAAATAGATTTTCATATAAAATATTATTAAATTAATTTTTTTGCATGTATTTGTAACGTAAACGATTTTTATTACTATATTTTAACTGCTATGTGTCAAAACATTTAATGTTTATCGTTTGTTCGGCACAGAAAAACGGTGAGTTGGTTTTTGCTTCTCTTCGTCCAGTTTTTGCATTTGGTTCACATGTGGAGGAAGGATATGTCCGAAAATAAAACTTTAGAAGGGCTTCCGAAAAGCTGGAAGAAACTACGAATAGACTATGGCTGTTAATGGTTAACTGAGCACTTTTGAAAGCGCTGTTTAGGAACTACTTCTCAGCCTACTTTGCATCAGTCCGCCTTGCATGAAATTATCGCTACTGCCTTCCAACTCTAATTCGTGCATTAATTAGTTTTAACTACAGAAATGTACGGAACGTACATTATTTTACTATTTTTGTTTCACTCTTACTCTAAAGTGAATGGAAACACTAAATTAAATTAATTCAATAGCCATACAATTAAACGTTACATTTTGCTTTTACATAGGGCTAATTGATTATAAGTATTTTTTTTTAGTAAGCGTATAGTTTAAAATTTCCCTTTCGCGATTTCTGAATTTTTTAAATAGGATGTTGCAAGTTTCATAAACAAATATTGCTATTTAATAGCGTGAGAATCCAATATCATCTTTCATACGTCCCGTTTCCAAACCCAAACTAATCTCCAGCTCATATGTGGCCGCGGTGGTGTAGTGGTTACGCTGCTCGCCTCCCACCTAGGCGAACCGGGATCGACTCCCGGGGGAGTCACTCCCGGATTTCTACATGCGGGAATTGTGCCGGGCGACGCCGCTGGTCGGCGGATTTTCTCAGGGATCTCCCGTTTCCTCCGCCCCTTCATTCCGGCTGAGCTCCATGCTCACCTCACTTCACCCTTCACTCACCCCAGCTCCGATGACACGTCGGGTCATTTGAAACGTAGACGCCAGGTGACACAAGCGTCGGAGTGGAGTCCAATAAAACATGAGCAGGTGTGCGAACGTCCTAAGGGCCATGGGGTTATGTGACTTACGCTCTAAGACGTTATTTCCAAATTTACTGTATGAGTATAATTAGAGTGAGAAAGCACGAATGGTTATTCCCCGTACATAAATGCTAGCGTTCCTACATTAGCTCGGGAAACAATCAAATGCGAAGGAAACTTCACAGCGACGCTAAGCATTCCATATTTGTAGCCAGATGTGTGGTATTATTTACATACGATGTATGGGTTAAAAACTTCCAATTCAGTTAAGGAAGTTTAGCACGCCAGCATCATCACAGCCCTTGCTTGCAGTCGTGGTCCGGAGAAGCGGAACCTCTGTAAGCAGACTGTCGACGGTATCAGACAACGAAAGTGTGTGCGATTCGCGAGTTGTAGCGGTGCTGGGATAGACTTTAAACACCTGTACTCGCTATGTACCTTTGTGACTAGGGCACGCTTCCCTGGCACGCTCTGTACGGCTGCGAACCGCTGACAAACGCGTAGAAACAGAGCGAGCGGATCACCAACAACCTGAAGCTCTTATTGCGAGGTTAGCAGCCAATGAACAAATGACTGGCCTGGTTTGTGCGCAGAACTGTCAAGTGCAGTCGAGTCGTCAAATCAACTCGCAAAATTTCCAGGTCTCTAACAATTTGCGTTCGGGAAGTCGCAGGTTCGATCTCGGGCAGGCAGGACGGCGGGTGGTTTTAACACTCATCCCCACATTAATTTACGATTTCATGTGTTGCAGATACAAAACATGTTGGTGCGTACCGTACTTGATATGACAAAGAACTTGGTTTATTATCTCAACCAGTAAGCTGTCGGCTTTGTGTTCGGTGATGAGTGATACTGACGTGTGGCGAGTACATAGGATAGGAATTGTGCTGTATTCACACCCTGAGAGATAACCCCCGGGGATGTCCCAAGATATAAGAATACGCGGGGATGAACCGAAGCGAGAAAAAACAGGGAAAGTCCCGAAAATTAGCTGGTATAAGCCCTCGGCGAAGGAAACCGGGTAACCCCGCCGATATTAGTACCCACCACCCTGTATAACTAAGGCGACCGAGTAGCGACAATACGAACCAGTCATAACGTAGAGCAGTAGCATGGTTGACGGGTTAGTCGCCCGCAGAGAAGATCTGTAGGCACCGAGCCTGGCAGAGTACAGCACCGGCCAAACATAACCTTCCTGTGCAACACGGCGACAGTTGTATGCACTGTGTATAATATGACTCACAAACAAGTGCATCTTTTTTTTACAGTTCTGAAAGTAGACTTGTGTNAGTTGTATGCACTGTGTATAATATGACTCACAAACAAGTGCATCTTTTTTTTACAGTTCTGAAAGTAGACTTGTGTGCAATTAATTCCATTGCAAAATATTTTCTGTTGACATACTGGGCAAGTTGACATTCAGCTGAGTATGTTTATGTAAACATCATCTGTGGCGAGGAAGACACAGCAGTTGCAATTGAAACAGCTGTATAGTCCATTCAAGGTTACTTCTAACTTACCTAAAGCCCTGCTGAAGTTCTAATTACACGACATTCCTCCACATCATCCAAAACAAAGCTTAACCGAGTCTAAAATTACATCAAAGGGACAGTGCGCCGTATATTACTGGTTATTAACAACGCACCTATTTTCACCCTGTTTTTATTCATATCGATTATAAATTAAGAATTATTATTTATAGACAAAATATAAGTAAATGTTTAATTTAACACAAAAATATATTTTTTTTTATTAACACAAATGTAAAACACTTGTGGTACTTGACACATTTAGAAAACAACCAAACACGTAATACATGGGGGTGATTTTTCAATAAACCGAGAATAGACTACAAACAGGACTGCCTTCAGAACTGTCAGATAAGCGAACTCGTTCGTGAGACATACTGTGTGAAAGGCTAAAGTCGCGTGGTTTTCCAATTGCGTTCCAGACTCGCGGCTTCACAATCCCTGGCACGGCTCTGCGCACGCACCGTCATGAACAGGCCNAGTTGTATGCACTGTGTATAATATGACTCACAAACAAGTGCATCTTTTTTTTACAGTTCTGAAAGTAGACTTGTGTACAATTAATTCCATGGCAAAACATTTTCTGTTGACATACTGGGCAAGTTGACATTCAGCTGAGTATGTTTATGTAAACATCATCAGTGGCGGGGAAGACGCAGCAGTTGCCATTGAAACAGCTGTACAGTCCATTCAAGGTTACTTCTAACTTCCCTAAAGCCGTGCTAAAGTTCTAATTACACGACATTCCTCCGCATCATCCAAAACAAAGCTTAACCGAGTCTAAAATTACATCAAAGGGACAGTGCGCCGTATTCGTGTGCGCTCAGAATAATAATATTTTGCATAAGAAGTATTTATTACTGGTTATTAACAACGCACCTATTTTCACCCTGTTTTTATTCATATCGATTATAAATTAAGAATTATTATTTATAGACAAAATATAAGTAAATGTTTAATTTAACACAAAAATATATTTTTTTTTATTAACACAAATGTAAAACACTTGTGGTACTTGACACATTTAGAAAACAACCAAACACGTAATACATGGGGTGATTTTTCAATAAACCGAGAATAGACTACAAACAGGACTGCCTTCAGAACTGTCAGACAAGCGAACTCGTTCGTGAGACATACTGTGTGAAAGGCTAAAGTCGCGTGGCTTTCCAATTGCGTTCCAGACTCGCGGCTTCACAATCCCTGGCACGGCTCTGCGCACGCACCGTCATGAACAGGCCGATATATGTGTGTATAGTCTGTTCGCGGTTTCTCCACACTTTCTGAATCAACTTTTGAAAAATCGCACCACGTATGACGTCGTTGGTTCTTTCTTAAATATGCCATGTATCATAACCGTTTAATACTTCTGTTAACGTAAATATATCTTATTCTTGGTTAAATTGAACATTTACTTACACTTTACTTATAAATTATAATATTTATTTTATTTTTAAAATAAATGGAAACAGGGAGAAAATAGGTATGTTGGTAATGCCTAGTAAGAAATAGTTCTTATGTAAAATAATATTAAAGTGACTGCGCATGAATGCGGTGCGCTGCCCTTTGGTGTAATTTTCTATACTTAGTTTAGCTAAGGTTTATTCTACTCAGGTTGGGGAGCTCAATGTTTTTAGTTTGGCAACTTAAGTTTTTCGCCACTAGGTAAGCGCTAGTGTTGCATAAATACAGGATTTTCTCTATTTCCTAAGTTAAAAAACAAAATAATTGCAATAATAATACATAAAATATAAAATAACTGCGTAACTAAGTAGAATATTTCTTTATTATTATTTACGAATCTTAAAATTCTAATTTTAAAAAGTGGCCTCTTTGGAACACTGCGCACCTAGTGGCGGAAATGTTCCAATGCCAAACTCCCCCATAAGAAAACTGGTTTTTCCCCTAACCGGAGTAGAAGTAACCTTAGTTTAACCCAGTCGGCATGAGTCGGAGGAATATCCTGGAAGTAGAAGTCGAGCAGGCAGGGCTTCAGGAAAGTGAGAAGTGACGGTGAATGCGCTATAGCAGCGGCAGAGAGAGAGAGAGAGAGAGGAAGGCGGGTAATGAATGGCGACGAGGAGGTCGACCCGCGGGTCCGGAGGGACGGGAATAGCGGCGTGCTGACGTCACGTGGAGGCCGTGAACTTGGCTTGGCCGGGGGGTGAGACTCGCTGGCGGGGGCACGTCCAGTCGTCCTGACTCACACCCGCCTCACTTGACACCGGGCACGCTCCTACTGAGTCACTGCGCTCTTCGCATCACAAGTCCTGGGGCCCTGCCTGCCCTCTAACTATCTACTGTCTTTGTATATATAAAGACGTTTGCCGCTTAACTTTCTTACGAGGCGAAATGGTATTCTTTAACTCATCATGTCACCATGATGGTCTTTCCAATGCCTCGTGACTGTTGTCATATAAAGACCGGCCAACAAGGTGTATTTATGAACGAAAGCGGAAATAAAATGAGCGAAGTATTGAGGTTAATTCTAGCAAATTCGTTCCACAGAGAAAGAAAAAGTTTTAAAAGGCTTCAAAAATAATAAACATTATATTCTGTTATATTTCCGCACAAATAATCGGTGTCTGGAATTCATTTGGCACGTAGATTTTACAATACGCTAGTGATACGCTCACTTAAACGTAGCTACGAAACTACGGATTCGGCCACGGGTTAGTGCTGCTATCTCGTGATGCTCAATATAATCTCGTGCCACCTGAAATCTTGTATCCGTAGAAAGAAGTAAATTTATTTTATAAGTATTATTCGAAAATGTTTTATGAAATNTGCCACCTGAAATCTTGTATCCGTAGAAAGAAGTAAATTTATTTTATAAGTATTATTCGAAAATGTTTTATGAAATGAATTTTATTTATAGTTGAAAATCCGCTGAAAATAACAAAATGTGAGAGACAATACACTGTGTAATAACGGGAAAAATATAATTAAAACAAGCAGATCGTGTATTTCAGAACACAGCCAGCATCGTTGCCAAATGTACATTTTTGCACAAAGATGACAATAAAGATATAGCTAACAGAATATCACGTAAAGACGGTCAGGAGTAATCATCATTATGACCCTCTTTATGATAAAAATAATTAAGTTGACTGTCTTGAAGCAAGCTCAAATTATAGAATAGGGCCCCTGAGCTACTTTCTGTCTCGTGTAACTTGGCAAGATTTTGACAGTTTGAGGAAAGTAGCGCCAATGCTTACCATTCGTTTATTTATCCTTTCGCCACCAGCTGGTGCGTCAAGTGGCGGCTGTATATGTTATTAACAAGCTGTCCGCCAATCCACTTGCCATTGTAATGCCAGCCTGTTGTGAGCCGAGCGCGTTCATCAACAGGTAGCAAGCAGTGCGTTCGCCTCTACATCCCGTATTTTTTAAAGTTCACTTTTCTCCTATTACTGGCTATGAACGACACGAGTTTCAAATCAATTTCGTCAAATTATTTGAAGAATAATTCAACAATACCCTGCGATATTTCTTTGGGCTTTTCGAATCAATATCAAGCACGTATGAATGGAATGGTGAGTGGGGATACGACGTAAAAAGAACCCCCGATGTTTGAAGTTGCGTTTCAATTGAATACGGACCGTTTTAATTTTCATTTCATTCTGAACACCTATAAATTACTACGAGATTTATTTTTTAGAGCCACGAGTATTTCGCAAATTCATTCAGTGGCAAGGTAGATGTTAAACACTTGTTTTCTCTCCTGCTATTGTGATTGGATGGCAGGTTTTTAGACACCCCCGTTTAACTGTGAGCCATTTATAAGGGAAGCAGTAGTGTGAGTGAGGGTTAATCAGTCCCTCACAAAGGCCTCACTTCATCGCAGCGACCAATAGGCAAACGATAGTGTCTCCATTGTATATAGAACTGTGAAGCCTAGCCTGCTGACACATCAGTTCACGAAATACTCGCCGTTCTATTTTTATATAATAACGAAAAACGGGGTTACTTTNCCAGATTCTGATAGTCAGTGAGTGGCAAATTGACGTATTCGAAACAAACAACGTGCCATTAAAAAAATCATGTATCAGCTGATGTACGAACGAATAAAATATAATATTACGTTGGCTATTCTGAGTGCACTGCCGACGCACATTAGACCAGCCGAAAATACGCGCGGTAAGAAAGAGTTCCTAAGTTGATTAATACGCTTTATTTTACGTGGTCATAAAACAGCGGTTTTTAGAATTAGAAACTTAACTTCGTGCTAAAGTAGACATGTGTATGTGTTCAAAATTAAAGGCACTGTAAAACGATCCGTATTCAATTGAAATGCAATTTCAAATAATTTTTTCACGTCTTAATCGCCCTTCTTTAACCCCACTATCATTACGTGCTTGATATTAATTCCAAAAGCATACAAAAATATTGCATAATTTTTTTTTATTATTTTTTCTAATAATTTGACTAAATATATTTCAAATTCGTGTCATTGCGAGCCAGTAATAGAAGAACAGCCAACTTTAAAAATACGCTACCTATTGAGCAAAATAAGCTCAGATTTCGGTCCAGGCAGGATGTGCGCGCTACCTATAGGATTTTTCCTGAAGCATTACCAACCACAAAAAAAAAAAAGCGTTCCGCGTGCGACATAAATACATTTAAGAACAGATACCAATAGTTTTATGTTTCGCGAGCTCTGCATAATTTTTAAAGGAACTTATATTTCGTGTAAAGTGATTTTGAGGCCTAGTATTTATATTCGGCAGGTAATCGTTCGTCTACGTAAATTATACGCCATATTGTTCTCCGAAAATCCATTTCCTTGTTTCCGAAGAAAGTTGGACACGCGTGAATAGTTGTTAAGCATATCTAACGTTATTCCACGTCACATATTTCCAACTCGAATATATTAGATATAATGTCCAACGTGTGATAATAGCTACAAATACCGTTTCGCCAATATTTTCCCAAATTCACTGTCTCGGACAAATAAAAAATAGTTAGGAAATATAAAATTTTTTGCATGGTCTCATATTATTACTTTTAAAATCTACTAATTTATTTTAGACAGACGTCAATCTAAAATATCTTAAAATTTGTTTAGCATTACATTTTTTTGTAGTTACTAAATTTTAGATTAATTATTTATATTTTTGTCCTGTAACATATTTGATAGATTAATTATTTATGTAGACATCACTATTACTACAATCTCAGCTACATATTTCTGAGTAGAAATTTTGCCTAAAACGTCCCACGAACAGTACATTGACAAGGGCATCGGCCGATAACGACAGCATGAAAATAAATAACATCGTTGCCATGTGGCCGATCAGCTGATGGCGGAAGGATACGTAGTAAGATGTAGTCGGATGTAAACAGTGGCGCTACTTTCGCAGACCTGTAAGAATCTGGCCAATTTACATGGTACAGAGCATACTTGAGTGGACAGCAATCACGTTTTGTGAGAGGTGTATGCAACCCGCGTGCCAGAAGTCACTAGCGGGTGGCGGACAACAGGCGCGCACAAACACGACGCCTATCGTCGGCCCGTTTACAAGAGAACTACCGCTCGATAAACAGAAACTTAACTCCAGAAAATTTGTGAAACACATACCCTATAACCCTTCCCCAACTTTCCTCTTACTTATCGGCCCACCAAGCTCAGGGTAGTGCAGACAGTTCGAACGGAACCTGCAAACTGAAGACTTTCTAACTACATGTTGTCAGTAAGACACGTCTCAAAGAAAGTTTTGGACCGACTGTAGTTGGTTGTACATGAAGTGAAGTGAAGAGATTTGGGCGGTCCTTAAGTGAGATCAGTCCCTGTAGAATTATTTTCATAGATTTTCGGCAATAAGTTCTATTTCAGGAGGTGCATTACAATTTTTGGCACGGTGAAGCATGAATAATACCTTCATTAATGTTCTTAAATTGTTACAGCTTCTCTCCATTTCATATTTTCTAACTGGCAACAGCCGAGGTAAAATAATTGATTATTTTGTGGGAGCGACTACAGAGGTCATAATAGGTACGGCAGTCGAACAGAAAAGATTTCAGAAAACGCATAAAGTTATACGCTATGTCATGTCGTCCGAAAAAAATCCATCCGAAATCCACGTTTGCGTGTAGTAGCCAAAAATTAAAAAAATCCAAGATGGCGGGCCTGATCCCTCTTAACAGCACGGTCTTGAGAACTTATGAAGGTGATTGAGGTGAGTATGGAGCAACGCCGGAATGAAAGGACGGGGGAAACGGGAGATCCCCGAGAAATCCCGCCGACCAGCGGCATCGTCCGGCACGATTCCCAAATGCGAAATTATGGGAGTGACCCGACCGGGGATTGAATCGGGTTTATCCGTGGTGGAAGGCGAGCAAACTAACCGCTCAACCACCGCGGCCCCGTTGCACATGAAGGATTGTTCGCTGGGACAGCAGGCGAGTTGCCTAAATACATTCGTCAAGTCTGTCGTGGTACTCTTTACAGACAGTGTGTGTTTTCATACCGTACTATCTGTTAGGCCGTGAGCAACTTAGTAACTTAACTCCAGAGGTACAAAACTTTTCTTCTGAGATGTGTAGTGACATGAACAGCGAAACAACAACATAAGTATAAGAGGAATCAAAGAAGTTATGGGAGGTAAGATAAAATATGATGTTACAATTTTCCCCCACCCCCCTTGCTTTTGTGCCTTTTTCAACTCTCCAACATTCCCAAATGGTCTCCGGCCTGGCAACTCAACACGTGTCACATTGAAGGTCAGACGCTAGGCATTCACAAGAGTTCGTGTAGCAGTACGTCGGCTGGCAGCGAACAATCACAGAACAGCCAACAATACAGAAGATAAGCAACTGAGAGTGCCCATAACTCCGGGAGCATTGCCTCATTTGCCAGAAACAAGGCATGGCGCCGTATTACAACCAGCAGCAAAANTGCCAGAAACAAGGCATGGCGCCGTATTACAACCAGCAGCAAAAGAACTTGCCAAGAGTCTAACGAACCAATGGGCTTTCTGCCTCAGGATTCAAGTGGCCAGGCAGATACAACGGCTGTTCCCATAGCACAGCAAAACTCAACCAGCGACTGAGTAGCCTTACAGCAAAGGTACCTCCGCGTCACTCAGCTTCTGTATTGTATCATTATAGGCTATTCGCGATTAACTAAGCAATTTTGAAATCAACATTGGAAAAATGTCACTGTCCCTTCCTGCAAATGTTTTGACGAGCACACTGACTGGCGTGCGCCCAGTTAAGTTGGTAGCCACAGAGAGAAAGCAGTTCCATGTATTGACGTTGAATTTCAAAAACATTTGCAAAAACTAACATCATTAATTTTGCTTTTTAATGAATATAACAATTATAATTAGCGAATTTGTTAAATATTTACATTACTGGTCAGTTTCACAATTTCACTTGGCCGACGTACGAATAAAGTGATGAGGTCCAATGACAAAGTTAATTTTACATATGGTCTAAGAATACTCAACGTGCATACAAAAAGATCTTAAGCACGGCTTTCGAAAGTGTTCAGTTTTACCGTGAACATCGNCTAAGAATACTCAACGTGCATACAAAAAGATCTTAAGCACGGCTTTCGAAAGTGTTCAGTTTTACCGTGAACATCGCGTGACCATGAAACTATACATCTATCACACTACACGCATTCCTGGATTTCCCTTACAAATAGAGGTCTGTTAACTTCACGAGTGTGCCTAACAGTAAGCCAAACTACACAGTCCCGTTTAAACTGGAGCAACCTACGTATTTATACTGCAGTTTAACCTCTAACGTCAACAGTGACACAAGTGTACAATGTTTTAAAAGTACTGTATGGGACCGAGTTAGCGAAATTTACGGATAATTTTTAGAGAACGGGATTATTTTTGTATTAGAATGCATGTACGTACTTCTGCCCTGCATTTGCAGGTGGTTCATAACCTGCAAAATTCGCGTCATTTACCGGCAGCATGTTGGACTCTTAACAGTCTCCTGTACACTCGAGTTAGTGTCGTTTGTTTACTGGCTTCTGGATCAGAAAGGAACCAAGCCGTCTTGTAACTTGGTTGCACGTGATTCGACTATTTCATAGTTGATTATTTCGTACTGGCTCAGAGCCCTACGGTGCGTGCTAAACTTTGATCCAACGGCTAAAACAATACAAACATAAACATATTTTAAATCTAGCATGTCGCAAAATAATAACGCGAAATTCGCATGTCCCTGATAATATNAAAAAAAAGAAGCCAAATGAGTCGCAAGCACGCCCAAGAGTACAATAATTCTCAACAAAGAAAGTATCACGTGTTTATATAGGACTGCGGAGTCGAACTTTACAGGTTAATGGAGCCCGGAAATGTCCAGACCCCAGTCATTACTCATAGTTAAGTGGTGATTTTCTCCCAAAAATATTTCATGCCATGAGAGTTTTCAAACCTCTATGGTTCCTTAATACTTTTGTGAATGGATGACACATTAGCATCTTTTCGCAGGCGAATCTTGTGCGTTCAGTGTCAGAGCAGCACAAGTCTCACTGGACCAGCCAAACAAGGAAACAGTACTTCATATGTAATGCAGCCATTGAGGAAAGAAATGTTCCAGAATTGGGCGTAGGGTGTTGAAACCTAACATGCCGTCCAACATTTTCACGAAAAATCACCGTCTCTACTCGCAGTCGTTGGTTGTTATTCCGAACGATATAGACTACGTTGTGTGTTCCGTGATGAACCATAAGTAGCGTATTACAATTTTCTGACGCGACACAGGGTGTTAATAGAAGTACTGCGTGTATGGCGTACGGGTATAGGGTGGGAAGTGTTTAGTATGATCACAATAAACATAAGGGGGTGGGGTGATCGTAATTGATTCTGAGCGAGCACGGCGGTGTGGGNGTAAGAATACTCAACGTGCATACAAAAAGATCTTAAGCACGGCTTTCGAAAGTGTTCAGTTTTACCGTGAACATCGTGTGACCATGAAACTATACATCTATCACACTACACGCATTCCTGGATTTCCCTTACAAATAGAGGTCTGTTAACTTCACGAGTGTGCCTAACAGTAAGCCAAACTACACAGTCCCGTTTAAACTGGAGCAACCTACGTATTAGTACTGCAGTTTAACCTCTGACGTCAACGGTGACACAAGTGTACAATGTTTTAAAAGTACTGTATGGGACCGAGTTAGCGAAATTTACGGATCATTTTTAGAGAACGGGATTATTTTTGTATTAGAATGCATGTACGTACTTCTGCTCTGCATTTGCAAGTGGTTCATAACCTGCAAAATTCGCGTCATTTACCGGCAGCATGTTGGACTCTAACAGTCCCCTGTACACTCGAGTTAGTGTCGTTTGTTTATTGGCTTCTGGATCAGAAAGGACCCAAGCCGTCTTCTAACTTGTTTGCACGTGATTCGACTATTTCATAGTTAATTATTTCGTACTGACTCAGAGCCCTACGGTGCGTGCTAAACTTTGATCCAACGGCTAAAACAATACAAACATAAACATATTTTAAATGTAGCATGTCGCAAAATAATAATGCGAAATTCGCATGTCCCTGATAATATCAACTTAAGGTTTATGAAACGTTTTCTGATGGTAGCTGAATAAACAACGAGCCTGCAAAAAAAAAAAAAAAAAAGAAGCCAAATGAGTCGCAAGCACGCCCAAGAGTACAATAATTCTCAACAAAGAAAGTATCACGTGTTTATATAGGACTGCGGAGTCGAACTTTACAGGTTAATGGAGCCCGGAAATGTCCAGACCCCAGTCATTACTCATAGTTAAGTGGTGATTTTCTCCCAAAAATATTTCATGCCATGAGAGTTTTCAAACCTCTATGGTTCCTTAATACTTTTGTGAATGGATGACACATTAGCATCTTTTCGCAGGCGAATCTTGTGCGTTCAGTGTCAGAGCAGCACAAGTCTCACTGGACCAGCCAAACAAGGAAACAGTACTTCATATGTAATGCAGCCATTGAGGAAAGAAATGTTCCAGAATTGGGCGTAGGGTGTTGAAACCTAACATGCCGTCCAACATTTTCACGAAAAATCACCGTCTCTACTCGCAGTCGTTGGTTGTTATTCCGAACGATATAAAAACCCCGTTGTGTGTTCCGTGATGAACCATAAGTAGCGTATTAAAATGTTCTAACGCGGCAGGATGTTAATAGAAGTTCTGCGTGTATGGTGTACGGGTATAGGGTGGGAAGTGTTTAGTATGATCACAATAAACATAAGGGGGTGGGGGTGATCGTAATTGATGCTGAGCGAGCACGGCGGTGTGGGGAAGACACGCGCAGGGTCGCGGGTTCAGAACCACCAGGTCAGCGGAGGGGTGCTCGTTAGGGCGCACCGTTAAATGATCCCCTCCACAATAAAACAGCGCGAGCGGTGTGAAGGGCGATGCCTGCGTGCGTGTACGGGCGGACCGAGCATCTCCCGGCGGTGCCAATAAACTTTACGACGGCTCGGCGGCGCCCAGGACAGCTGTCGAGGATGGTGCGTTTTACTGCCGCTCGAACGAGCTACATGCGCGAGTAGAATAACAAATTGGTGGCCGTTTTAAGCGCCTAATTGACACGGCGGTGGGACGTGATTGGCCGACGCAGACGTCCGTTGGCAGTAAACACCCCTGCGGCATACTGGATAGAAGCAGAGTGACTTCAAATGAAGCACCGCACCAGACTATACAACGAGCACAACTCACTAAATGTATAGTCTATTCGCGGTTTCTTCACACTTTTAGAATCAAACCTTTGCAAAATCACACCATGTATGACGTTCTTGGTTGTTTTATAAACATGTCATGTACCACCAGAGTCGTTTACTTATGTTTACATTAAATATCTGATTTTTGGTTCAATTGAATTTTTACTTATATTTTATACACAAATTATAATATTTTATTTATGATCAGAAGGAATAAAAATAGGGAGAAAATACGTGTGTTGGCAATACCCTATAAGATATAGTTCTTATGTAAAATATTATTACACTGAGTGCGCTGTCCCTCTGGTGTAATTTTCTAGACTCGGGTAAGCTTTGTTTGCATGAAGCGGAGGAATATCCTGGAAGTAGAACTTAAACAGGGCTTCAGAAGAGTTGGAAATAACCGTGAATGGACTATATACGATTTATGTCGGCACATGAAAGAAGAAGGTATTTGCGTGTTAACAAATGTATAAAACGGGTGTGATACATGGAATATGACGACCAAGCACGTCATACACATGGGGTGATTTTGCAAAGGTTTCGGGACCACGGTGGCTGAGCGGTTAGACTGCTTGCCTTCCACCAAGGCGAGCCGNGATACATGGTATATGACGACCAAGTACGTCATACACATGGGGTGATTTTGCAAAGGTTTCGGGACCACGGTGGCTGAGCGGTTAGACTGCTTGCCTCCCACCAAGGCGAGCCGAGTTCAATCCCCGACCGGGTCACTCCCGGATTTTCGCAAGTGGGAATCGTGCCAGACGATGCCGTTGGTACGCGGGTTTTCTCGGGGATATCCCGTTTCCCCACCCTTGCATTCCCACGTTGCTCCATTCCTACCTCACTTCACCCTCATCGGCTCTCACTACCTTGTTAAGAGCCACCGAAATATCTCAACACAACTCAAAGGTTTGATTCATGGAGTGGAGTGGGTTGGAAAAGGCTTCTTAACGTCCTTCGGTGTTATGCCTGAAGGATTATCAGGGGACCTAACTTAAACTAACAGCCGTGCCTTACCCGGGATTCGAAACCAGAACCTCCCGCATCCCATACCGGTGGCGCAAGGTTTGACTCAAAAAGTCTGAAGAACCCGCGAATAGACCATANCTACCTTGTTAAGAGCCACCGAAATATCTCAACACAACTCAAAGGTTTGATTCATGGAGTGGAGTGGGTTGGAAAAGGCTTCTTAACGTCCTTCGGTGTTATGCCTGAAGGATTATCAGGGGACCTAACTTAAACTAACAGCCTTGCCTTACCCAGGATTCGAACCCAGAACCTCCCGCATCCCATACCGGTGGCGCAAGGTTTGACTCAAAAAGTCTGAAGAACCCGCGAATAGACCATATTTTGGTGACGTGTGTGTACTACTTTTTAATGAATTCTGCTTGGTATACAGGTGGGTGCAGTGGCCCATTGTATACCACTCCACTTTCACCCTAAAACCACGTGCTCTGTGAGTTTACTACCTGTTTCGTGGAAGTTACTCTGTAGATTTACGGAGGGCATGGGGTCTGCAACAGAATATAACAGAAGCCACGGAATGTCTAAATGTACAGTAGCAAATCGAGGAGCGCACACCTACAGCAATGCAACACCACATCACCCGCCAATCAGCGACCAGCCATCTAAGGCTGAACTCACAATCATCCCTCAGTCAGTCATTCATCTGTGTTTTCGTCCGTCAGTTGAAAGCGATTCAGAGCAATCTGTCGTCCGTCAATCCTTCTGGAAAGCAACATTTCAGTGTGACAACTTATCATCGTGATCTTTCTTTACTTGGAGAAATATTTTGGTTAGAAATGCATTTTCAAGAGAGGAACATTTTGGTAAAATAATTATTTTAGTTGGTAAGAATTTATAGTGAATTATTGTTTACATTTTAAATTCCTGAATTTACCACCAAAGATAAATAAACAATTATCCACCGCCTTGCATTTTATTTCAAAGTGCGTATTTACGTCTACGGAATGTCGTCAGAAGGCGGTGGCCCATCCGTACGTCCGTCGAAAGTTAAAGTTTGGGAAATATTTGACAGATGGACGGATGGAAAAAAAAAGTTGCCCTGCGATTGGTCGAAGATCACGTGACCGCCGGACGGACGGGCGACTGAAGGGTTGGACTCATGGTTGTGAGTTCACCGTAACCTGTCGGAAGCTATACTCACAAACAACGAAACTTACACAACAGGACATACCCAGGCCCACTTGACAAATCAAAGAGAAAACACTTAAGCAACAGGCAACAGAGGAAGCGAACATAGGAGATACCGCCATGCGTTGTAACTTCTGTATTATTTTATATTCTGTAACCTGAAATGTATTTCTCGTTTGTGATGTATGACACTTGCTCTGAAACAGTTACAGAAGCACAGCTACAATTAAAAATTCATTATATTATTTTTTTTCAATTTCACGTTTAAAAACAAACTGCAAAATACATAACTTAAATTTTTTTGGAGGTGGATTGGTGGCACTGTCCTCTGATGAGTACCCGTGTGCAATACTTTTAACTTAAAAAAAAAGTATGGACGAGAATATAAAAAACGTTAAGTTTTTCCTTTCCTTTTCTCTGTGCTCGGTGGCACAATGACCCAAGGTCGTCAAGTTATGTTTCGCTTCGTGTTGAAATGGTAATGAAGGAATAAATACCTCCGCTTTTTATACCGCACGGTAATGAAGGCCTACGAAATGACGTCCACGTGCTCGAGGCGCAGACAAAAAAAAAGCACTAAGGTTGAAACTGGTGCGCACATCAAATGCCTTGTCGCCTCTGAGCACAGCGTGAAACTTGGGACTTCAAGGTGCTGCTCTATTGTTTATAAGAATTATTACCAAGATCAATACATGCTTCGCGTACGTATATGCTCTTTTAAAAAAACCCGTAGTACACCTTAGAAATAATAATATAAAAAAACAATAATAATAGTAACAACTCTAGAAACTTAAAGAGAAACATAAATCATTGAAAGTTTCTTAAATTCTGTATTTTAACAGACCTTGCTCGAAACTACCACATTGTTTTCAAATAAAAACTGCATTACAACAGCTCTGAACGTCATTAAGGATGATTAAACACAGAAATGGTCAAGCATGTGCACCATAGCACCGTGCTTGGGAAATTCGAGGAAATATAGTTAACACTTGACCGTTATTTCACTGAGAGACTCGTATAACTTGTCGACGCTGTTTTTTTAAAATATAAATTGCATGATCTTTTCTCTAGTGTAGCGAAACAACGTCGACAAAACAAAAAACGGCTACTATATGCATAACAGTGTTAAATCTGGCCTCACCTTCAGTTTTACCAGCAAATTTCCCTTGATAGGATCAAACATAAAAACCCGTACGATAACAGACAAACTGCTAAGACGACAGAGGGTACAAAAGGGACGTATAAATATATCGGTTGAGTCACCCGCGCCTATTTTGTAGTATCTATGCAACCCGCACACAATACTACCCATCTAACATAACATAACATAGATCGTAGCAGAACACTACGTGAGCGTTGATTCGTTGTCGTCAGTAAAGTAAGCGGTGAAGGGATGGTGTTATGTCAGCAATGCGTTGAGAAGAAGTCACGTTTCAGAGAATGCACATCCGTTTATTCTGTTGAAACAGATTGTTGCTATGTTTACCGAATACATTGGTACGTGACGATTGCGTCCTTAGTAACACACACCTTCTTCGTTTCGAGCCATTGTTTCTCTTCATGTGACGTAAAAATACTGTCCCCGCATACTGTATCGACGAAAAGAAATCAACGCGCAAGTGCCGTTTTGTAGCGACTCATCCTTTCGCCGCCGCTGATTGGTGCAGGCTGACCACGGCGTCGAATGTTCAGCCAACCGAAAAGGCGCCGTACCGAGTACGTACGCGGCACAGGACTCGACGACACAACATACTATTATTTTAAGGCGGAGATGTTTTGTAGCTGGGAAATATTGTGTGCGGGTTGCATATATACGTAAAAATAGGCGCGGGCGTCTCACCCGGTATATATACATATCATAATATAAATTACAAATATAAATAAAATTTAACTGTAAAACGCTCAGGGTTGCCCATGAATACGAAGCAAACTGATTTACGTCTTCAGCGCATGTCTCCAAGACTGATTCGTCCATTGCTAGGGACTTGAAAAATTTCGCGAATTAATTTTAGAACACGCTAGACTTCAAACACTTTTATGTTTGCAATTGATGTCAAAGTGGATTAGACACTCCCAGGTGAACTCTGAGCCAATAAGAGGCCTGAAAGGAAAAGAGCACCGAATCCCGTGTCACCTGGTATAATGTGAGACTGGCTATGCACAATGGGGCAGCATACAGTAAACGGAAAGCTATGGTTCTAAAATCCGTGAAGTCTAGCCTAAAGGACGTTTCAATCGCGAAATTATCCTGTCCCTATCCATTGTCAATAGAACAGTCTACATCACGAGATCGAACAGTGGCATGGATATTTTTATAGAATGTTCACAGTTAACTGGGCACTTTTGAAATCAACGTTCGAAAAATGTCGCTGCCCCTACCTGCATATACAGAATATGCTCGGAAATTAAACGCCCAAACTACGGGAGGTGATTTCTTATGAAAAATAAAGTCTAAAATATGTAGGACACCATATACCTAAACGGAATATTAAAGGAAATATGTGCCTGTGAATATTGGGTTTTGAAACGACATTTTCGCCGAATGCCTTGTAAAATGCCTACAAAGTCCGCAGCAGAAGGGTGGCGTATGCTTCCCATGTAGCAGAGAAACATGCGTGATGCTGGCCGTCCCCAGTCAGTGCGCACTTGAGGAAGTCATACGCCAGCACATCTACGGCGTGTCCTCCACTACAGCACGCTACGTAGTGCGACAAATGGCAGTGTATTTGGGCGGCTCTTAACATCGGGGTCTTGAGAGCCTAGCGTGAAATGAGGCGAGAATGGAGTAGCGCCGGAATGAAAGAGCGATGGAAACCCACTGACCAGCAGCATCAACCGGCACAATTCCCACTTGCGAAAATTCGGGAGTGACCTGGAAGGAGGATCGAACCCAGTACGCCTTGGTGGAAGGTAAGCAGTCTAACCGCTCAGCCACCGAAGCCCCTCACACCTCGTACAAACACTGTAAAATATTTGTTGGTAAACTTCCTGAACAGAAGTGGAAGTTTTAAATCTTTATACAGTATGGGAAATTTACGATGATAATCAGGCACCAAATACTGGAAGTGTTGAGCGCTGTAACCATAAAAGTAGGGAACATCAGTAAGTATTTGACTCTTTCCTGAACCAGTACAAGAAAGGTATACCATGGAAGTATATGGGGACATAAATTATCCATTCATGCATTCTCAAAGCCTTTATATAAACTGATGTGGTAAATTCGCAAACATCTTAGAGTGAAGGAACCGAACCGTGGGGACAATCCTTTAGCGAACTGAGTTGTTTGTGTTGGTTTAGTGTTTGCGAAGGCGTGTTGTCGCCAGCAGAGATGAAGAGTGGCGAAGTTGCGCCCACACAGTGCAGCGACCGGTGACTCACGCCGAGGTGAGACCGACACACAAAGAACTTCACAGGACCCGCAGTTCGCCCCTTGACCTCGTGTCTACATGTGCGGAGAGTACACTACACATCCTCGTCTGCCCTGCACGCGCTCAGTCGTCCGGCTGACCGTCGAGTAAGTAAGGTATAGCCCGTTCACGGTTACTCACAACGTTTCTGAAGCCCTGCTAAAGTACTCATTCCAGGATATCCCTCCACCTCGTGCAAACAAAGAGTAGAGAATTACACCTGACGGCCAACGCACCGTATTCCTGCACGTCAAGTGAAATAATATTTTGCATAAGCACTATTTCTTACTAGGCCTTACCAACACACCTATTTTCTCTCTGTCTTTATTCATATAAGTTACAAATTAATCAGTGCAATACATATATATATATATGTGAAAGTTTAGTTAAACTAAATATAAGGTAATTTTATGTTAACCCAGTTATAAAACGATTGTGATACTTGACACATTTAGAAAGCAACCAAACACGTCATACATAGAGTATTTTTTTTTTAATGTTTGATTCAAACAGTTTGAATAAACCGCGAACAGATTATATATCAAGAGCTGACACAACCATATTAGCCAACGAACTACTGAATGAGGGCGTCGAAGGCAGGTGAAATCGCAATAACTAGGGAATATTTCACGACTAGTTGAATTTCATAACACGTTAGCACAGATCCACTTTCGTTATTTGATGCTGTACGTTTTACGCGTCTGCCAGCGAATCACAAACCTACACTATCAAATCTGATTGGACAGTCAAGTAATACAATGTCTTCTGACAAAAATACGCGCCAATAAGCTAGAAAAAAAACTGCTGATATTCCCGTAGGTTATTAAAATCTAGCACGTGTGGAAATATTTTCGCGAAATTCTGGTGTCCCTAAATAACAAGTTAGAAATGTACAGGTTGGCTACACCTCCAGGCAGCCGTTTTGTTTCTGGCATCGGCCGCTAGGAAGCGTGGCAGTAGATTGTCTCGTTTCTCTCGGTAACTGCCTGATGTGTTGATATCGTGCTGTTGCCATATAGAGTACTATAGATTCTAGAGACCTTCAAGTTAACTTAAAGATTCATGGTGGTGCGTGGATTCGATTCTGCCACCTATGTGTTGGAAAGCAAGCTTCTTATAATCTGAGCTATGAAGCTACTTTTGATAGAAGTATCTGTACAAAAATGTTTTAAATATATTACTAGAGACCTGAAAAATTCGCGTTTTCATTTCGAGACAAGCTAGAGTTCGAAACCTCGTACGTTTGTATGGCTAATGCTATTGGTCCACCCGTTAGCTTACACCTTCTGGACAACTCTGAGCCAATAATAAATGCACGGTAAAATGCAGATCGAATCACCGTATTCCGCTAATACAACAAATTACCAATGAACAGTGATATTTGCATGATTTTACATACGACAGTGGAGTACAGTCTACAGGTCGTTGAACTCGCGAATTTTTCAGGTCTCTATCTATCACTAATTTATTAAGCTTGACTTATACATTTTCACGCCATCTTCTGCAAATAAATTAATATAATCAAATTTGTTCATAGCAGAATAACAGAATAATTTCCATTGGACCATAGTTTGTTAGACACGCCCAGAACGAAGTTTAACCAATAACGAATCTGCAAGGAAAATACGAACCGAATCCCGTGTTACTTGGTCTGGGGTTAAACTGGAGCAACAGCCAATGAGCACTAACTGACGCTCGAGTGCACAAACGATTGTGGAGTACAGCTTGTTGCCGAATGAATTCGCGAAATTTTCGGGTCTCTAACTATTTCTCAATACAATTCAGGTAAGATCTTACCTCAATATGTAAACTTTGTTTTACTCAGTTCTACCTTCTCCACATCACTGTCACGTGACCTCTAAACATCAAGAGGCGGGGCTCTCTAGTCGTCCATCATATGTTAGTTTCACGCGTCATAGGACCTCAGAACAACCTCAGCTTATCCAGCACTCCCTGTAGGATTCCTAACCAATTACAACTTANTCACGCGTCATAGGACCTCAGAACAACCTCAGCTTATCCAGCACTCCCTGTAGGATTCCTAACCAATTACAACTTATCCGGCACCCCCTGTAGGATTCCTAACCAATTACAGTTTATGGTCGTGAGGGACATCCTAAGGATTGGTTAATGTGCTTATCCAGCACTCCCTGTAGGATTCCTAACCAATTACTTGAGACGTGAAAAATTCGTGGCTTCATTTCGGGACAAGCTANTCCAGCACTCCCTGTAGGATTCCTAACCAATTACTTGAGACGTGAAAAATTCGTGGCTTCATTTCGGGACAAGCTAAAATTCAAAAACTCGTACGCTCGTGTTACTTTAGAACTTTTGCTATTGGTCCACGCTCTATTTGACACCTCCTTTTGGATCGTAAGCCAATAATAAACACGCCACAAAATGCAGGCCCAATCAGCTATTCCCGCTGTGGCAGTAAGCGACCAATGAGTAGTTGATATCTGCATAATTGTACACAAAACTGTTGAGTCTAACCACACTGAACTCACGGACTCACGAGTTATTTACGTCTCTGCCAACAATGAAAATGTAACATCGTGACGGCTTCATTCCGCGTGGCCGCGTGGAACAGGAAACTGTTCTGCCTGAACCGGAAGCCAATGAGCAAGTGACTTCTGCTCGAGTGTGTAGAGGACTGTGGGAGCACATCTGCAACTTGCACACGTGTCTTTCTGAGGCGACATTGTAATTGTTAAGGCTTGGCCTCACCCGACACACACGATTCTTTCAATTCCTGCTAATTAAAATTTTTGTGATGTGAAAATCTATAAAGTGGTACTTCGCTTTCGTGACAGAGTTTCGGTTTCATAGTGATTATTGAAAATTTCTGGCAATAAAAATATTTACTTTTTAAGAGTTGTTTAATATTTTTTGTGCTATATTTTACTACGTTTTATTTAGTAGTTGTAAAAAGGCGTGAATGTATTGAAATTTTTAAGTTTTTATTATGCTATTTGTAACCAAATTATTAGTGTCCCGGAAATTTCGTGGATTCATTTTGCAAAAAGGTAGACTCCACAATTCTCTTGTGTACTCGACCCACACCTAGCTGTTTATTGAACGAAGTTCCAAATGTATCCCAAACTAGGTACACGGCCAGGGCGTGGCTAACAAACTGCCCTCCAATCGAGACAGTAATCAAATGTATACGCGTTCCAAGTCAAGCTTGTCCTCAAATGAATTCGCGAAATTTCCGGCTCTATACAAATTATACATTTATAGTATGGATTTCATGTCTACACTGTAGAGAAGGACTAAAACTAAATTTCTGTGGTAATATTTTATTTATTTTACTTCACAAAACCTTAAATGAGCAAGAAACGAAAGCATCTGATGTCGAGGATGACGCCGGGTGCGAGCCATATGGTGAACAAACTGCTCGAAGTTACAAACAGTAGAGCTCAGTTCGCACGCCAATGAACGCCGGGTAATCAGCGGTGATTGAGAAGGCGAGGAAGTGTTGCAACAACGCTCGCCTGCTGTGACTGAGCTGTTGAGTTGGAGCCGCTCGGCGGATGTCACGTTAACACCTGCGGCCAGCTGTATTCGCTGAACGCGGCCACTGTGCCGTTCCAGTGATCGTCGCCTCAACAGGGAATGTGCTCTGAGGAGACTTCTGTGTCTCCCACTGGATACTCCGATTTATATAGTCTATTCGCGGTTTATTCGCCTTTTTTTAAACAAACATTTGAAAAATCACCACTTGTATGGTGTTTGGTTGTTTCCTAAATATTTCATGTATCAGAAGTGTTTTATATTTACGTTAAAATAAAAGTACTTTATTTTTGGTTAAATTAAACTTCTACTTACATTCTATCTATAAATTACAATATTACGTTTGTAACTACTATGAACAAAAACCGTGAGAAAACGTGTGTGTTGGTAACACCTCGCAGGGAATACCCTGGAGAGCCAAAAAAAAANCTATGAACAAAAACCGTGAGAAAACGTGTGTGTTGGTAACACCTCGCAGGGAATACCCTGGAGAGCCAAAAAAAAACTGGTATAGGCGTGCGTATGCAAATAACAGAGGTATGGAACCAATCAGAGTAACGCNCTATGAACAAAAACCGTGAGAAAACGTGTGTGTTGGTAACACCTCGCAGGGAATACCCTGGAGAGCCAAAAAAAAAAACTGGTATAGGCGTGCGTATGCAAATAACAGAGGTATGGAACCAATCAGAGTAACGCGATACAGTCGGCAGCACCTATATAAGACAACAAGAGTCTGGCAAAGTTGCTAGATCGGTTACTGCTGCTACAATGGCAGGATGTCAATATTTAAGTGAGTTTGAACGCGGTATTATAGTCGGCGCACGAGAGATGGAATATAGCATCTCCGAGGTAGCGATAAAATTTGGATTTTCGCGTACGACCATTTCACGAGTGTACCGTGAATATCGGGAATCGGGTAAAACATCAAATCTTCGACATCGCTGCGGCCGGAAAAAGATCGTGAACGAACGGGACAAACGACGACTGACGAGAATCATTAAACGTGACAGACGTGCAACCCTTTCTCAAACTGGTGCAGATTTCAATGCTGGGGCATCAACAAGTGCCAGCGTGCGAACTATTCAACGGACCATCATTAATATGTGCTTTCGGAGCCAAAGACCCACTCGTGTACCGTTGTTGACTGCACAACACAAAGCTTTACGCCTCGCCTGGGCCCGCCAACACCGCCATTGGACTGTTGATGACTGGAAACATGTTGCCTGATCTGACGAGTCTCGTTTCCAATTGTATCGGGTGGATGGACGTGCACGGGTTTGGAGACATCCTCATGAATCCATGGACCCTACATGTCAACAGGAGATTGTTCAAGCTGGTGTAGGCTCTGTCATGGTATGGGGCGTATGCAGTTGGCGTGAAATGGGACCCGTGATACGTCTAGATACGACTCTGACAGGTGACAGATACGTAAGCATCCTGCCCGATCACCTGCACCCATTCATGTCCATTGTGCATTCTGACGGACGTGGACAATTCCAGCAGGACAATGCGACACACCACACGTCAAGAGTTGCTACCGAGTGGCTCCAGGAACACTCTTCTGACTTTAGACACTTCCATTGGCCACCTAAATCACCAGACATGAACATTATTGAGCATATCTGGGATGCCTTGCAACGTGCTGTTCAGAAGAAATCTTCACCGCCTGACACTCCTATGGATTTGTGGACTGCCCTGCAGGATTCATGGTGTGAATTGCCTCCTGCATACCTTCAGACGTTAGTCGAATCCATGCCACGTTGTCTTGCGGCACTTCTGCGTGCTCGTGGGGGCGCTACACGATATTTTCCAGTAGTTTCTGCGAGCTCAAGCAGTGTTTTGATAGACTTTCAAACACTTGTACTTTCTTGTTACTTTTGTGGCGGGGCTATTCGTTTCCTGACACGCCCTGCAGGACAGTGAACCAATAATACACATGTAGAAAGACACCGATTGAGTCACTCAGAATGGGGGCCGCGGTGGTTTAGTAGCCAGACTAAACTCCCACCAAGGCATGCCGGGTGCGATTCCCAGCGGTGTCTCTCGGATTTTCATATGTGGGAAACTTGGCGGACGTAGCTGTTAGCCGGTGGGTTTTCTCGGGGTACTCCCGCTGCTCCCGCCTTTGCATTCCGTCGCTGCTCCGTCTTCACTGCACTTAACCGTCACCAGCGCTCTAAGCGCCAATCATAACATCTCAACATCATGAAGTGACCAGCCACTGAACAAATTACAGGTCCTGGGGGGTATACAGAGCTGCCGATTTTAGGCCGGCCGTCAAATGTACTCGCAAAATTTTCAGATCTATACTAATGCCTAGAGACCTTAAAAATCCGCGATATTATTTAGCACCAAGCTTGTTTCTACAGTTGTGTGCGTCCTCGCATTATCGCGTATTTTTATTGCCTACTGGCTCGGTAAATAGCCATTTTCCTTGTGACTGGCCTGCACACGATTCCGTCTCAATAATAAGAAGTGTTTATTCACAGGCGCAAAGTAAACCAGTACGTGTCAAGTATAACACGACCCAGTGACAAACTAATGCAAACCTACACGTGCTTAAAGTCTGATCAGTCTACAAATGGTAACTAAGGACCCGGAAATTTAGCGAATTAATTTGAGGACAAACTAGACTATGAATATGTACGCATTAGCGTTTCTTATTCAATTGGTTAATCGTTTCTTGAACACGTCCTTGGCGACTCTGAACCAATAGCAAACATGTACGAAAACTAGTACCGAATCCCATGCTACCTGGTCTGGTACAAATCTGGACCAAAAACCAATAAATAGGGCCACCTGTTTTTCGATAAAAGATTTACGCACATGATATACTTCAACTTGGTAGGCGTACACTTGCTCATTTACTTTGGCTATTGGCCGCGTGTGTCTGTGAGAAAACAGTTTCTACTCGAATGGACCAATCAGAATAAGTTTCCCCGACAACGAACGTCGGTGATTGGCTGGCAGGCACGTAAGACGCTTGAGAGTTGACATCCTCCAACCACAAAGTAGGTTATAACTAGCGTGTTTTCCAGTACAACTGGCCGTGAAATATTTTCGTTAAAAACAGGTGGCCCTTGCCAATAAACAACTGAATAAGACTCGAGTACACAAAGTATCGTGGAGTCTAGCTTGTTCCCGAAGGAATCCGCGAAGTTTCCGGGTCTCTAATGATAACGAGATTTCGCACGTTTCTACTAATGTCTTCGATGCCGTGCTGGCGCGGCGCGGCAGTTAGAGCGATCACCTCCCACCAATAAGAACTGGGTTCGATTCGTTCCCGGATTTCGCACGTAGCATCCGTGACGGAGGATGTCGCTGTCAGCGGGATTTCTCGGGAATCTCCCGTTTCCCCCGCCCTTGCATTCCGGCACTGTTCCATACTCACCTCACTTCATCCTCATCGGCTCTCAAGCCCCCGATGTTAATAGCGGCCCAAACCTTTCTGCTCCACTCCGCTAATGACTTCCTCGTCTACGAGACGTTGAACCCCACACGCACATTCCCGGATCTCTGTTTACCTGGAGATCCTACTGTAAAGTCTAACCTACACGTCATTGAACTCGCGCAATATTTGCAGTGCGCGTGTCTGTGTATTTCGTCGGGTGTGCAACGCGGGGAGGTAGGGGCGGGTGGTTCGGGAGGCCTGAGGTCAATGGCTGTCCGCGACGAGGTTTCAAGTGAGGTCAAGTGCTTCACTTCGCGCCGTCAACACGCAGCGCAGAGGCTCGCCGGCCTGAGCGCGCCATTCATCCGCGTCTCCACACTCCCCTGATTTGTCGACGGCTCCGCCAACGCCGCCGTCATGCTGTCAGGAATGTACCTGCCTCGAGGCTGTCTTGTGTGCAGTGACCATGGGGAAACTGTGGCCCTCGAACCTCGAACTTGACTTGGGTGGTTCACCCACTCCCCCCCACCAGCAACACTAAAAATTACTACATAAGATGGGAAATGGCTTGCAAACATAACTGAAGTGGCCAACGAAATGTACATGTGGACTGCTTAAAAACATTTTACTGAGGAGAAAATTCTAATAGTGGCACTCAAAGAGTTTTATAATTTATTTGTGTATATTCTGATACAAATTAGTTTACATAGGCGTGCCAAGTATATTTATGGTATTGTGTCTCCAGTTAATTTATGATATAGGCTATTCACTGTAAAGTGAGCAATTTTGAAAGCCCTCTAATTTGTAATAATAGTCAATAGATATATTTTATTTTATCTTTAGACGTTAACTTCCGAGTAGTGTGGAATATACACGTTGTGTTTATTACTCACATGGTAGTATTTATTTTAAAGGGTGGTTAAAGGCTTAAATATGGCCGAAAGCAAAAAGTAAATAGGGCCTCAAAAGTGCTCACTTTACCGTGAACAGCCTATACCAGTGTTCTGCAATATTTTTCAGATGTGATAATACTGTGCGTATGCTAATGCAGTATTTTTTTTTTTTTTAATTTGTAATAAAAATAATTTTGCGAATTATTTGGGCTCGGAAATTCCTGTTCCCGGTATAGGTATACGAAACACATTAGTTCAGAAACTATTTTGTGGTTGGAGGATGTCAACTTTCATGCGTCTTACCTCTCTGCAAGCCATTCGCGGACTTTCAGTATATGAGTAACTGAAGTCTGATTGGCACAGTCGAGTATGAATGTCTTGCCGCACAGACACGTGGCCAATAGCAAAAAGAATAGTCNTTGGAGGATGTCAACTTTCATGCGTCTTACCTCTCTGCAAGCCATTCGCGGACTTTCAGTATATGAGTAACTGAAGTATGGTTGGCACAGTCGAGTATGAATGTCTTGCCACACAGACACGTGGCCAATAGCCACAAAGAATAGTTACAAGTGTGCACGTATCAAGTTGACGTGTAGCCTACGTGCACAGGTGGCCATAACCATGAACCTACGTTAGAGGAGTCGCCTCATTGTTCCTCTTCTGTGCACTTGTCTGTACTGTGGCGAGGTGGCGAAAGGCACGTGTCTGCGTGACACACAGTCACGAGCACGGTTCGTGCGGGGACCGCGATGATCACATACGCCGTGCTCTCCCTGTGATGTAGGCACACCACGTCGCTGATTGCCCGCCCGCCCGCCTGACGATACTGCTTGCGAACAAGCTTCTGTAGTCTATTCGCTTATTCACACTTTTTGAATCAAACCTTTGAAAAATCACCCCGCGTATGATGTGTTCAGTTATTTCCAAAAATACCGTTGTATACCTCCGTTAACATAAAAGTATATTATCTTTAGTTGAATTGAAGTTTTACCAATTTTTTTAAAATTTATATTTAATTTTTAATAAATATAATTAAAAACAGTGAGAAAACATGTATGTTGTTAGCGCCTAGTAAGAAGTAGTTCTCATGCCAAATATTATTACAACTGAGTGCGCACGAATTCGGTGCGTTGTCCGTTGGTGTAATTTCCTAAACTTAGTTAAGCTTAGTTCGCACGAGGCGGAGGAATATCATGGAAGTTGAACTTTAGCAGGATTTCAGAAAAGTGTGAAGTAACCGTGAATGGATTGTAATTCTCCACACCATGCCGACCAACACTGCTCGNAAAAAAAAAAAAAAAAAAACATGCGTAATGCATGTGTATGTATCAAAATAAAAATATTTAATAAGTTACAAATTTCCTAGGGCGTGAGGGTCCGCGGTGGCGGAGAGGTTAGACTACTCGCCTCACCCTTAAGCGAACCGGGTTCCATTCCCGAATCTTCGCATGTAGGAATCGGGCCGGACGATGCCGCTAGTTGGCGAGTTTTCTCGAGGACTTCCCGTTTCCCCCACCCTTTCATTCCGTCGCTGCTCCATACTCACCTCAATCACCATAATCGGCTCTCAAGACCTCGATGTTAAGAGTCTCCCAAACCTCTTCACTCTCTTCTAGGGGATATCCAAGTTCGTGAGGGATAGTGGACGAACTATTTATTTATGTGTTTTTATTTACAGATGTGAAAAAAATGCACGCAGCTGTTGTTGACCAAAATACAACTACCATTAACACTTGCAATTTCTAATAGTGAGCTTAATATTTATGGTAATCTCAATTATAATAACATTTTTATTATAAGTCCTTACACCACTTTCAATCACCTAGTTTTCGGACTTTAAATACAAATGTATACGATCAAAATGTTAACTGTAGTATATTTACATCACGCGAATGCCTGTCATTCGCGAAACCAATCCCACTTCTATACAGTCCAGCCGGCAAGTCTCNATGCCTGTCATTCGCGAAACCAATCCCACTTCTATACAGTCCAGCCGGCAATTCTCGGTCTCTGTTCTCCACACTGCACTCTCTGGTCAGTGAGCCACACCGTATCGTCTCCCTTTGTCGTACGCACCTGGTACTAATGGCAGTTCAAGATTGCCGACACACCGGCACGCCGCGACTTACATAGCTCAGATGAATGTTCTTCGCACCTCGAGTCACGCCGAGGGAGGTGATGACCAGAAAACTCGCACAGTGCATCATAAGTAGGGACAGGTGTTTCTCGCGAAAAATTTCAAAACCAGTTCCACTCCAAAACACTTTTGTTCATATGAACTTAAGTGGTTAGATGATTTTTAATGCCATGCGCCTCAAGTGTCTGCCCGCGAATCATGGACGTTCAGTGTCGGAGTACTTTTATTACGATTGGCCCAGTCAAACAAGAACATGTCTTCTCACGTAGACACGCGGCCAATAACCAAAGGAAGTTGTGGTTGTGGACGAAGTATATTGAAGTCTTGCGTGGCCATTAATATTTTCGCGAAAAGCAACTGTCCCTACTCACAAGTCGTTCATTCTTCCATAGGCGGAGTGACGTCTGTACCGTCAGCGTTATCGGGGCTCGTATGGTAGCTTCATCTCCCCTCCCCCGGGGAAGGTGATATCCAGGGGGAGACTGTGCTAGGCAAGCTCGTGGGGAGATGAGCCAGGCACGGAGGAGAAGCGGCCGCGCGTAACAATACTTTACGACACTGCGTATGGCCATCACATACGTGTCGCATGAGAAGCAGCTTCGACGTGCAGACGTGTGTGAAGTTACGATATTTTATTTCGTGCCAGGTACACAAGGCCTGCTGTCAATAGGGTGTGTCAAGGAAAAGAAGATTAAAAAGTAATTTACTTTCGTTGTTAAAATGAGCTAAGGGTTGAGAGATTTCGGCGGCTCTTAACGAGGTCTTGAGAGCCAATGAGGGTGAAATGAGGAGAAGATGGAGCAGTGTCGGAATGCAAGGGCAGGGGAAACGGGAGATCCCCGAGAAAACCCACCGACCAGTTGCATCATCCGACACAATTACCACTTCCTAGTTGTTAAAATATATTAGTTAAAAAGAGGATATTTTCGTGAAAATCAGGAGTTCCTTAATATAAGTCTAAAATAATAACAAATCCGTTCATTTTTGTTGGAAGAATTGTATCCGCGTCATTTTCGCATTTACGTCGGTCTGATATTAGGAAGCATAACAAAATACTTAACATTACAGAGGTGAAATGCTGTCGTGTACTGCGAACTCCAGCCAAACGTGCAAGCAGATGGCCTCACCGGCCAGCAATATGGCGGAGCATCGTTCACCAATCAGCTCCTGGAGACTAACTTTCCAGACGGCATGCGGCAGCCCGACCAATAAGGATTATCCCGTAACGTGCAATAGCCAATCAGACTCGTGGCCTGTTCCCACAGCTTTGCGCGGCCAATGGGTGATCGAGTTGGCTTACCTCAAAGGAACCACCACGCTATTTTCAATCTGTATACTTGCATATTCTGTGGTAGCACATCACAAAAAATTAAATATGTTATAAATATAGAAAAATATTTTTGGAGAGTTGATTGTGGTTTAAGGTTTCTTTGACCTGGCGGGGTATTTAACAGACGAAGCAAGTTGCTCAGCGAAGCAGTAAAGGGGAACGAATTTGGCACGGCCTGTAGTGAAGAACAACCCCAGTAATCGCATGGCGAGACTTCAGGAAAACAATGGGAAACTAAGACCGAACCCGGGTCCTCCCGAAGATAAATGCGGTGTGTTACCTGTTCGCCATCTCGGTACGCATTATGCTGGACACACGAACAGCCTTGAATATTCGAGGTGCATGAGGACGGCGTGGGCTAGTTAGACCTGTAGGCCGAGGACGATGACGTAGGTTTGCGACACACCGACTGGAGGTTAGGAAGAGACTATGGCTTGGCTCTCGATCAATTTTACATACTTAAGAGGCGTGTGTAGATAACCTGTCTACAACAAGTGTGGTTCACAGGGATGAGTTGAGAGATTTGGGCGGCTCTTAACAACGAGGTCTTGACAGCCGATGAGGGTGAAATGAGGTGATAATGGAGCAGCGACGGAATGCAAGGGCGGGAAAAACGGGAGATTTCTGAGAAAACTCGCCAACCACCGTCATCGTCCGGCACGATTCCTTCGTGCGAAAACCGGGAGTGACCCCGCCGGGACTCGAACCCGGCTCGACTTGATGGGACGCGAACGTTGTATCTGCTGCGCCCGCGCGGCCCCATTTGCTGAGATAGTGATTTATTAAGTTAATATTATAGTTTAGACGTAGATTTTGAAAGTGTAAAGGAAGATGAAACCTAAGTTTACTTTCCGCCTAAATTCGGTAAATGAATAGAATAAATAAACGATATTGGCTGAGGACCTTGCAAACGACACGGAATAAAATATCACAATTAGTACACGCTTACACTACGAGGATGGTTTCTAGTACACGATGACCACGGACCGTGTCGTACAGAATACGAACTTTCTTCTTCATATGCACATGTTCATTACATATAGGTGGTCTGTTCGCAATTTTTTTACACTTTTTGAATTAAACCTTTGAAAATTCACCCCTTGTATTATGTGCTTCGTTCGTTTCATATGTGCTAACGTTAACACACCTTCTTGTTTATTAAACTAAACTTTGACTTCTATTTTCCATAAACTATAATATTTCATTTATAATCAACATGACTAAAAAAGGGAGAGACTTGATGTGTTGGTAATGCCTGGTATGAAATAGTTCTTATGCATTGTGTGCGCACGAATGCGATGCGCTGTCACTTTGGCGCGATTTTCTAAACACGGCTAATATTTTTTTTGCATGAGGAGAAGGAATATACTGGAGGAAGAACTTGACTTTAGCTGGGCTTCAGATAAATGTTTTTCATAGTGTGGGCGGAGGAAGAGGAGCGCGGATACGACATTCTACTGCGCATGCGTGGCACGCGACTTGTACACGCACGACCCTCGCCCGCCATTACTTAAGAAGCTCGCGTGTCCCGCGCTCTTCACTCTTGTTGCCCCGCCCCGCCCCAGCCGGCCTTTCAAGAGAATGCCTGGTGAGGCATACCTCAAGGTGGCACGCGACTTGTACACGCACGACCCTCGCCCGCCATTACTTAAGGAGCTCGCGTGTCTCGCGCTCTTCATTCTTGCCGCCTCGCCCCGCCCCGCCCAGCCTTTCAAGAGAATGCCTGGTGAGGCATACCTCAAGGTGACTGCGATGTGCATTCTCGGGGAGCTGAATTTCTCGCAAATTAGATCTGTGAATGGTTTTACTTGTTTCGCGTCTTCTATAAGCTATTCACGGTAAAGTGAGCACTTTTGGAAGCCCTCTAATTTGGAATTATAGTCAATAAATATATTATATTGTAGCCTCTAGACGTTAACTTTTGAGTCCGGTGAAATATATACACTGTGTTTATTTCTGTAAATTCCATATAAGTGGGATAAAATCTGAAAGACGATGCGACCAACCTACACACTATGTAAACAGTAAATGCTCTCGTTTGTACAGTATTTTATCAGCTGATGAATTGCTGCGGGATGCATGTTGTTAAGTTGGCCATTTTGATGATGGCTTTGGAAGAAAATGGTACTCAGAATTAAAAGTTGTGATTTAAAATTGGAATTATTTTTACAACATTTACGGTTTAAATTATGTTTTTAAAGCAACATAAAATTTATTTTGACTTTTAGTAAATTGACTTTAAAAACGCACTTAGCAATTATGACATAGCATGACAACATGTACGAATAGTGTTTCCACCCAATGGCTAGCCATGTTTCCAGTTCACAGCCCGGTGAACGCTGTTGTGCATGTGATTTTTGCTCATCGTGTTTATACGCGTACCTTGCTGGTGTCGTCGGAATATTTTATCGGTAGTTAATTATTTTGTTTGTTTGCTTTCTTTAAGAATAGTTGGTTGTAGGTAACGTTGTGGTGCGTTTTCTTGAGTGAAATGTAATATTAATCGGCACGTGTTTACCATTTTCCTTAACCGCCGTCCGCAACGAAGCGACACGAATATAATTTATGTTTATAAGTATAAGTTTGTTGGTTTCAGGAAATGTGCACAGTGTTTATTTTACGGAACGATTCTGCAAATAACGTATTAATGATAGTGACGAACAAACGCGATTTTAGTAAGTAAACTTGCAAGGATTTTCATAGAAAAACACGTGTTCAAGAGGATGCAAATTTTACAAACAGTAAGTTTGCGTGTTTTGTAAATAATACATTTGTAAACCGTTACTATAATTATTGAAATGCACGTGGCCTGAAAAAAAAAACACTTTCAACACTTTTGTAGTGTGTAAATAATATTTGTTTATATCCTATATCGTAAATTCAACGAGTGTAAGGTTAACTTCGGTCAAAGCGCGCGCGTGTNTCCTATATCGTAAATTCAACGAGTGTAAGGTTAACTTCGGTCAAAGCGCGCGTGTGTGTGTGTGTGTGTGTGTGTTGCTGAATCTGTACGAATACGAACAACGACGTGTGTATCGCGTTTTGTTTTTTTCATTGAAGTTAAGACTTTCGAAGTTATAGTAATTTGAGTGTTATTTCCCCACGAGCAAAATTTTCCACTGCTGCTCCATCAAAACAGTATACATCTCAAAATGTCACACACTCGTAAGAACCTCAAAACAATACTGTCTCACGAAAGACGTTAAACTAAATCCANCCCCCCTTGCGTGTTTCCTTTTTTTAAACCTTTAAATAGAATAAACAGAACCCCAACAAATTTAACCTGGCAATTACAAAAATTAAACAGGTTGGAATGCCAACCTAGCATTGATTACTGGATGGAGGTTAGCTAACGTCAGTCTTTCAGTACCTGACATGGCAGAAAACACAAGGAAAGAGCAAAATGCAAGTGTGCACTGGACTCAAAACATTTGTTTACAAACGTCTATTTCTTCATCGACAAAAGAGCTGTGGTGGAAAGATACTTTGTGGCCGTGCTACTTTTCTAGAAGTGTGAGAATTTACTCACTTACATGAATAGCTAGGGTCTCAAAAGTGCTCACTTTACCGTGAACAGCCTATGTATGTGTATCACAGACTTGCAAAAACGGCATTGTCACAATTCGTGAAATAGACTAGGAAGTTTCTGGAAATAAGTTCAATCACAACTACGTTGCATCAAATAAGGCCGTGTCTCAATTTAAAGATACTCTTTCGAGAGAGCACTATTCCGCACAACCTAGCGAGAGCACTGCGTCGCGCTCTCTCTCTCTCTCTCTCTCTCTCTCTCTGTTAAACTGAGGCAACCTCTCTCTCATTTACCTCCGACGTCACGCAGACAGCTGACGTCAACAGGCGCGAAATCATGTTAAACTAAAATAACGACCATAGCTATTGGAATTAATTTGTGCCTGTTCAAAAAATTTCACAAATAATTATAGCACTACCGGAATAATTGTTAGCGCATAAAATACTATTATTTTTGTTTTACATATTACCGTCACGTTGCAGCAAAGTAACCAAAAAATACGAGACTTTGTCGGAAATTCTGATTTAAATAAAATAACTGAAATGATTCACTTACAGTTAAAATGCGACGTGGTTTTGTGGCAGAAAGATTAATCACTGAAACAATGTAAACAAACGTGGCGCGTGGTCGGAGAGAGCGCAACTTCGTGCTCTCTCTCTCTGTGCTCTCGCTCTCTCGCGTTCTCTCCGACGAATTGAGGCGACCAGAGAGCGTTCCCTCTAGGCCAGTTGAGACCACGGACTAAAGCATGAGGCAGGCCAATTATTAGTTTTCAGCGGACGTACCCAACACTGACCTACCCCAAAGAAACACAACTGTCAAAGTCATATGGTCAGCAATGATGAACGTGTTTGTTTATATATTAATTTTTAAATGATAGCTAGAGAGCCGGAAATTTTGCGGATTCATTTGGCAACAAGCTAGTCTCCACAATCCTTTGTGTACTCTAGCCAACGTTAGTTGTTTATTGGCTGATGCTCCAGTTTTACCCCAGACCACCAGGTAGCACGGGATTCCGTCCTCTTTTACTTCCAGGCTAATTATTGGCTCAAATTCGTCCATGGTGTGTCTTACAAACTGCGGTCCAATTGGGAAACTAAGTCAAGCGTACATGTGTTTGAAATCTAACTTGTCCTCAAATGAGTTTGCGAAATATCCGGGTCTCAAATGATAGCACATTTAGCACTTGTTTACTAAACGGCATTCTAACCTCAAATCCAATCCACGCCGGTTTTGATAGTCGTGTTGGCAGAAAAGCAGTTCATATTGGGACACGGGCGAGATCGTTCTACCTCAGCTATAGTCTATGGACAGGGATAGGAAAAATCCGCGAATTAATTTCAAGGCGAGATATAGATTTCAAACGCGTGTACACTGAAGTTACCTTTGTAATCGGATCAGAGTTTATTTAGACACGCCCTGGACGACCTCGCGCCAATCGCCGACTTGCAAGGTAACAAGAAGCGAATCCCGTATTGTCAAATGTGGGATAACACTGGGGCAATAGCCAACGAACAAACATCTGAGGTTCGACTATACAAAGGATTGTGGAGTCTAGCATACAGGTCGTTGAACTCGCGAAATTTCCCTATATCCCGATGTATGGGAGATACGAGACCTGCGTAGGTAATGCGAGTGAGTGGCAGGGGCATGCGCAGAAGACGAGTTGCAGGACGGGCCGCGCATGCGCACAGGGAGCAGGCTTGATGCGGGCTCGTGTACGCACAGTACATCACGGCGGCCGAGCACGTGCGACGTCGTGCGATGACCTGATACACTCCGTGACGTGATCACGCCTAGATACGACCTCACGACGTCGCTGCAGCTCGCGTCTGCTGTCTGGGAGGGCCTCTTTACTACGCTCGTCGCACTTTATGTATCTACACCACGTGGTTGAACTCTTACACTACTCATAGATAGAGATGATGGTTCATCAGGGGAAAAGTCGACTGTTTGCTAGGATTCAACGTGTTGTACACATGTCTGACAGTTCCCTTTTCTTATTGGCTGGCACGCAGGTATGAAGCAACTACCCCCTTTCACTGGGCCAGTGAGGATTCTGATACTATAAGGTAGAACGTTCGTGATTGGTATGCGAACAACTTAGCCGAGTCAAAAACTTGTTCGTCCAATCGTAAAAGAGTAAACTAGCTAGAGTTTTATCGAAGATATGTTGACTCGAGAAATTTTCGCTAATTTCCATTATCTCTACTCATAGACTAAAGATGGGATAGCTGCGCACAACCAGTCTCCGTGTCCCAACACAGAACTGCTTTTCTGCCAACACGACTAGCGAAAACTGCATGGGTTGTATTTGAGGTTATAACAATGTGTGTACGCTTCCTTTAACCAATTTTTCATGCAGTTTAAACAAATTCAAATCGGTAAAAATTTATTTTTATTAATATAAAGGTGCTTGTAATTTAAAAATTAAGATGTAAACAAACATGTTCATCGCTGTTTTCCACGTGACTTTAACAACTGTGTTGCATTGGGGTAGGTCAATGTTGGGTACATGCGCAGAAGACGAATAATCGGTCTACCAAATCTAAAATGATTGGTCACCGCTAACAGTCCCATTGGTACTCGCAGTACGACGATAAAACTGGACACCAGTTCCTAGCCCTGCGCGTAGCGGCGATGGTGCATTTTGCAGAGCGTGCCAGTGTAGCCCTNGCCTCTTTACTACGCTCGTCGCACTTTATGTATCTACACCACGTGGTTGAACTCTTACACTACTCATAGATAGAGACCTGAAAAATTCGCTAATTCATTTTGAGACATGCTATAAAAGTTTTGTGCACACAACTATATTGAAAAGCTATTGGTGCACACGGTGTTTGACACCTCTTGGAGAACGCTGGCCTAATCGCCGCCTTCCACTGTGACAGCAGACGACCAATGTGCATTTAATATCGGAATATTTGTATATACGACTGAAGAGTCTAGCCTGAAGGTCATTGAACTGGCGAATTTTTTCTGTCTCTACTCATAGATAGAGATGATGGTTCATCAGGGGAAAAGTCGACTGTTTGCTAGGATTCAACGTGTTGTACACATGTCTGACAGTTTTCTTTCCTTATCGGCTGGCACGCAGGTATGAAGCTACTACCCCCTTTCACTGGGCCAGTGAGGATTCTGATACTATAAGGTAGAACGTTCGTGATTGGTATGCGAACAACTNACTACCCCCTTTCACTGGGCCAGTGAGGATTCTGATACTATAAGGTAGAACGTTCGTGATTGGTATGCGAACAACTTAGCCGAGTCAAAAACTTGTTCGTCCAATCGTAAAAGAGTAAACTAGCTAGAGTTTTATCGAAGATATGTTGACTCGAGAAATTTTCGCTAATTTCCATTATCTCTACTCATAGACTAAAGATGGGATAGCTGCGCACAACCAGTCTCCGTGTCCCAACACAGAACTGCTTTTCTGCCAACACGACTAGCGAAAACTGCATGGGTTGTATTTGAGGTTATAACAATGTGTGTACGCTTCCTTTAACCAATTTTTCATGCAGTTTAAACAAATTCAAATCGGTAAAAATTTATTTTTATTAATATAAAGGTGCTTGTAATTTAAAAATTAAGATGTAAACAAACATGTTCATCACTGTTTTCCACGTGACTTTAACAACTGTGTTGCATTGGGGTAGGTCAATGTTGGGTACATGCGCAGAAGACGAATAATCGGTCTACCAAATCTAAAATGATTGGTCACCGCTAANGGTAGGTCAATGTTGGGTACATGCGCAGAAGACGAATAATCGGTCTACCAAATCTAAAATGATTGGTCACCGCTAAAAGTCCCATTGGTACTCGCAGCACGACGGTAAAACTGGACACCAGTTCCTAGCCCTGCGCGTAGCGGCGATGGTGCATTTTGCAGAGCGTGCCAGTGTAGCCCTTNTAAAACTGGACACCAGTTCCTAGCCCTGCGCGTAGCGGCGATGGTGCATTTTGCAGAGCGTGCCAGTGTAGCCCTTATAGCTCTTGCGCTTCTCGGCCTCAAACAAACACGGAAAAAAGCTCCAAGCAGGCGAACCCCCATAACGTCGAGATCTTTAGAGCCCATGAGGGTGAAGCGAGGTGAGTATGGAGCAGCGCCGGAATGAAAGGGCGGGGGAAAAGGGAGATCCCAGAGAAAAGCCGCCGACGAGCGGCATCGTCTAGCAAGATTCCCACATGCAAAAATCCGGGGGCGACCCCGCCCGGAATCGATCCCGGTTCGCCCTGATCGGAGACGAGTAGTCTAACCATTACACCACCGCGGCCCCCAGGTTCCTTCGTTATAATTAATAGCAGCTTTTTGAAGTACCCCAAGCGACGAACAAAAAATTAAACGCTGCGATGTTTTTCCTTTACTTAAAGGAGTACGAAATGTATTGAATTATTTTTAAGTGTTAAACATTTTGTATTATCTTCCAAAAACATATGGATTCACGTATTTCTAATTAACGTAAGTCATTATTAGAGACCTGAAAAATTCGCGGATTCATTTCGGGACAAGCTAGAATTCTAAACACGTGTGTTAATAAAATGTCAACCATTGGTCCACGCGGTGTTTGACACCTCCTGGAGAAGGCTGGCTCAATCTTCGCCTTCCGCTGTGACGGCAGNACGCGGTGTTTGACACCTCCTGGAGAAGGCTGGCTCAATCTTCGCCTTCCGCTGTGACGGCAGACAACCAATGTGCTGTTGATATCGGCATATCTGTACATAAGACTATAGAGTCTAGCCTGCAGGTCATTGAACTGCGAATTTTTCGGGTCTCTAGTCATTATAAATACATAGATTTAACCATCGTATACCGTTAATATATAAATGATGTTCACAGTTAACCAGGCACTTTTGAAATCAACCTTTGAAAAATGCCACTGCCCATAACTGCATACATTTGAACAGAAACATTGCCTGGCATGCGCCCAGTAAAGTTGGCACCAACGTAGTATAAGCTGGTCCACGTCTTAACGTTGAGTTAAAAGTGTTATGCAAACATTTGTGAAAACATAAGATATTTCTTTTATTATATGTTTATAATGCATGTAAGTGTAAGAATTTGTCAATTTGTAAAGGATTTACTTCTTAGACAATTTCACAGTTTCACTTGCCCGACGCATGAATAAAGTGAGCCGGCCCAAGGCAATGTTAATGTTAGATATTGTGGAAGAATACAAGACGTGTATACAAGTACAATTTTAGCGGGGATTTCAAAAGTGCTCAGTTTAGCGTCAACTGCCAATAATTAGAGACCCGGAAATTTCGCAAATTCATTTGAGGACAAGCTACACTTCAAAAACGTGTACATTTGACTTCCTTTTCCGATTGGGTCGCAGTTTGTAAGCCACGCCCTGACGAATTCGTCCCAATAACTGAACTGCAAGAGAAAGAGCACTAAATCCCCTGCTACTTGTTATGGAACGAAACTTGGACATCAGTCAAAGAGCAACTAGTTGAGGCTGTAGTAAACTGAAGATTTTGGCGTCTAGCTGGTTGCCAAATTAATCCGCGAAATTGCCGGGGCTCTACAAATAATCTATGAAATAATTTGAACAAAACATGTGAACCAACGAACCTCTGGGAAATATAGGCGATGTCTGGTCTTTCCGCGAACGAAAATTTCGGCGTGACGTGACTCGTGCGCAAAACGAGAACAGTTTCTGATTGGCTGTTCCCGCTTTTCGCGCAGTCAGTTCCGCGTGATTGGAGTACATGTCGACAAGGCACAATGGCCACGCGCACAGGTTTGTCTTGGAAGAGCTTCGGGCACTTAGTCGGCTGTTCTTCTACAGTATACCCACCAACATTATAAATACATTTTTCTCGTTTCCCCACTGAATCTTGGGAAGTGAATAGTAAGAATTAAGATCGAAAAAACTCGTGAGTTCAGTGACCAGTAGGTTGATACCCCACAGTCATCTGCATACTTGATGCTCAGCTTTATGACCATTGGCTTTGGCCGCGGTCAGAACTCATTCCCCTGCTGCACTTGTCCACACGGAATTAAGCCACTCAGTGTCGGGTGTCTACCACTGGTTCAGAGGGGGCCGCAGTGGCTGAGCGGTTAGCCTACTCGCCTCCCACCAAGGTGAACCGGGTTCAATCCCAGGCCGGGCCACTCCCGGATTTTCGCATGTGGGAATCGTGCCGGACAATGCCGCTGGTCGACGGATTATCTCGGAGATCTCCCATTTCTCCCGCCATTTCATTCCAGCGCTGCTCTTTTCTCACCTCATTTAACCCTCATCGGCTCTCAAGACCTCGCTGTTAAGAGCCGTCCAAATCACTCAACTCAACGAAAGTGTCTCCCAGTCACGAGAATAACTAGCAAGTACAAGTATTTTAAGTCCATCCCAGCACCGCCACAACTCGCGAAATTCCCTACCACGGAGTACTTAAGAATACAGAGGTGAAACAGCTGCTCACTCCAAGAACTCCAACCACACGCGCCAGCAAAACGGCGCCACTAGCGATAAACATGTCGAAACTCCGTTCGCCAATCAGCGCCTGGTAGCTTACTCGCCAGCCAGCAGACCAGCCAATAGGGATACGTTCGCAGGACGCAGTAGCCAATTAGACAGAGAAGCATTTCCCAAAGACCCACGCAGCCAATCAGAGAGTGGGTACGCCACATCAAAGGAACCGCCACGCCATTTCGTGCTTCTGTACTTGAACATTCTGTGTCCCTGCCAACGCCTTGGAAGCGAGCGGACAGGTGGAGTGTTGCGAGCCACTGCCTTGGAGAGGAGAGAGTACACCAGTGCATACATCGGACGTAAGAGAAACTAATGTTTTGGTCGAGTTTGGTTTAATCGATGTATCCACCGGTTCAACCGGCCTGACACGTCGGTGGATCTGGCTAATGTGCGCCGCAACATCAACCGATGAATTTTCGAACACAAACTCACAAACACATATTGTGTGTGTATATATATATATATATATATATATATATATAATAAATATACATAATAAACTAAGCACTTGTGAACGGTAAAGCCAAAGATTTTGTGGCTTTAAATGTACACAAACATCGCAAAAAGATGTGGGACTTAATTTGTATTTTATAAAGAAAGAGCACTTTCATTAGAGAGTACGTTAACTGAGTGTTTAATATGGGTTTCCTGTATTATAAAGTTATTCTACACGCATAAATTAATTAATTTGAATTTGTAGAAAAAAATTATAAACAACCATATGTCAAGAAATTCTCTTGACCGGTGTATACAGGTGCAAACTAGAAAATTCACCACTGGTGGGTCTATTGGTGGATTTCAGAAAACGCGGCAGGCCTCGCGCATGGTAAAAGCGTCCTTTCCAGTGGTGACGTCACGTGCTCGTGAGTACTCCAGACACGATGTTCCAACTTCTCATCATCCGGTCTTTTCCACTACATGTCAAAATACACACGACCTGCTTGCTCGAGAGGGCCCGCTTATGGTCGCGTTGGAACAGTGTCTTCGTCACGTACCACTATCCATCTTTTCGCACTCCAAACACTGGTTGCTGGGTCGGCCTCTTTGATCTCCTCTAACACAAGCTAGGAGGATCGCCTCGAGGCGGACACGCCTCACAGACAGCAGGCACAGGTTTCTCACGGCTGACTCGCGGAATGACAAGCACCCTAACTGTGACGTCAGTTATGACGTGGTGCTCGCTGGGCACGAAGCAGTGGCAAGGCTCTCTGGCACAGAACGCGGCGTGTGGCGCGCAGACAGTGAGTAAGTGAAGAGATTTGGGAGGCTCTTGACGGGGAGGTCTTGAGAGCCGACGAGGGTGAAGTGAGGCGAGTATGGAACAGCGTTGGAATGAAGGGGCGGGGGAAACGGGAGATCCCCGAGAAAACCCGCCGACCAGCGGCATCGTCTGGCACGATTCCCACTTGCGAAAATCAGAGTGTGACCCAGCCAGGGATTGAACCCGATTCACCTCGGTAGGAAACGAGCAGTGGAACCTCTCGGCCACTGGCCGCAGAGAGGCGGTGTATTTGGGCATCCCTAGCAGCGGCAGCCAAGCAGTCTGGCTGTCCTGCCCTCAGGCCTAACACCTGACGGCGCCGCACATGCACATACCATAGCCGCTGCGAGGGCAGAAACCGTACAACCGCCGCCGCCCACCTTCCCAAGGTCACTGCTCGCTCCTCCTTCCTAGCCCAGCCCAGCACGTAAACACTCGCATCCACCGCTGTGCCTCGATCATTGGAAAGTACAGGCACATTTCGCGTTCGCGTTCTAGTCGACCTGTAGGCTATACTCCACTGTAAAATGTATTTTCGAACCTCAGTTTCCTAATCACTTAGGGGGGGGGGGCACGGTGGCTGAGCGGCTAGCCTGCTCGCCTCCCACCAAGGCGAACCGGGTTCAATCCCCGGCCAAGCATCTCACGGATGTTCGCATGTGAGAATCGTGCCGACGATGCCACTGGTCAGTGGGTTTTCTCGGGGATCTCCCGTTTCCAGCGCTCTTTATTTCCGACTCTGCTCCATTCTCGCCTCATTTCACCCTCATCGGCTCACAAGAACCCGATGTTAAGAGCCGCGCAAATCTTTCCACTCTCCATTAGCGACGCCATTGCCTCCTTCTGAGCGAATAAGAACTCCGCTGCTGTGACACCGTACGTCTGTGATTTGTCTGCACTGTGCTCAACAGCGTAAAAAAATATAACAGCATGAGTTTACGATAGCATCAATGTGTTACGGAGTTTTGAAAAATAACGTGGCCAAAAAAATATTGTGATATATAAGTGACTGCTTTTTAGGTTCCGGAAATTCTTATTTTCTTATTGGTATACTCTAATAGTAAACATATGTGAATGATATGCAAAGATTTAAGACAAGACAAAGCTACAGAACTCAGAACGTTCACTGTTGTTTGAAAAAGACCTTGAGACGTGCTACACAAGTTGTCGGCCAACGGCAGAAGTAAAACGAGCACACGTCATCATGGCACAGAGTAGACAAGTACACGGAGACGAAATGGCGTGGCAGTTCCTTTGATGAGGGCTGTACTGACTCTCTGAGTGGCTGCGAATGGGCCTTGTGTGTGATTGGCTACTGCGTTCGGCGGAACGATCCCTCCTGGTTGGGGTGACAACTGGCAAGTAGGTCACCAGGCGTCGATTGGCGAACGGCGTTCCGACATGCTGCTGGTCAGTGACGCCATTTTGCTGACGTGTGTGGTTGGAGTTCTGTATTCTTACATACTCTGTAATATCGGCGTTCAGTCTGCCGCTACAAAACAACACGAAATTTGCAGGCGCCTAATCGTCCAGTCATGAATCGATCACAGCATGCTATCTATGGTGCTTTATAAGATACGTTGGAACAAAACCGTTCGCCCTTTTCCTCAAGTGTCCTAGCGATATACCACTTTCTACAGCTGAACACAGATATAAGTGGTAACCGGCCGGTCCAGTACGGCCGTCGTGCAGACAGACGATAGAGAGAGAGTGTGTGAGGAACTGCTAACGAGCCGCGCAGAAGAATGGACCGGACCGGAGTCCTCCCCATGTATGGCGACCGGCGGTCCGAGAGAGTCTCTGCCCCGCCCTGGTCCTGTCTCGACTGCCGACTGCCGTCTACTCCAACCACGACTCGCCTCTAAGACTGTATCCTTAGTAACCACAAACAGCCCCGGACTGTGCTGCCATCCACGACTTTGCACATTAAGTAATAGGGCGCTAAGCGACAAAATAGTGCACTTAAACCCTTTCAGATACGTGCATTTTACTTCAAGGTTCCAGTGAGTGAGTAAAGAGATTTGGGTGGCTCTTAACGGCAAGGTCTTGAGAGCCGATGAGGGTGATTAAGGTGAGTATGGAGAAGCACCGTAATGAAGAGGCGAGGGAAACGGGAGATCCTCGAGAAAACTCGCCGACCAGCGGAATCGTCCGGCATGATTCCCACATGCGAAAATCCGGGAACCACCCGGCCGGGATTGAACCCGGTTCGCCTTGGTGGGATGCGAGCAGGCTAACCGCTCAGCCACCGCGGCCCCTGCAAATAAGAACATTTTTGATGCGTGAGTTGCACAACACTTACTTCGTTGTCCATCCAATGAGATGTAGGCTTTGTTTTCGGCCGCAGTAATACCACAAAGTTCTTAAGCAAACATGGGCGAAACAGTCGCTTATTCAGCGAACTCTAGTCGCACCACTGGCATAGGGGCGGGGAACCTGTTTTTTGGCGGAAAGATTTCAGGTCAAGTTGTGTTCCAAAATACTTTAGTTCAGAACCACTTTGGTGATTGGATCATTTGCGTTGTTACGCGTCTTCTGTCTACCCGCGAATCACGGACGGTCAGTATCGGACAAACTGAATTATTATTGGCTCACTCATGTAACAGACTGTCTTCACACAAAGACAAGCGGCTAATAGCCAAATAAAGATTGCAAGTGTGCAGATAGGATATTGAAGTCTAGCCACAGCATAATTCTCTTGGCGAAAAACAGGTGGGTCTATGCATTGGTAATGAATAGACACATGAAAAATTCGCGGATTAATTTTGGGACAAGCAAGAATTGGAAAACTCTTACATTTGTGTCACCTTTTCCATTGGTCCACGCGTTGTTTAACACCGCCTGGAGAATCCTGGGCCAATGAGAAACAAACAGCGAAATGCACGCCCAATCGTCGCTCTCTACTGTGGGAACAAGTGGCCAATGGGCAATCGATATCTGCACGATCGCACATATGACCGTGGAGGACGTTGAACTCGCGAATTTTCCAGGTCTCTAGTAATGAGAGAACAGCACAAGTGTCGTGTCTATAATGGTGAATAGTAAGTGACACAATTCCAGCTGTCTTGAATGCCATTAAATGTATACAGAGAGACAAGTGTCAATGCTAGTATGTTCAAAATTGTTTTAAAAATAAGTGTTACAATACTTTATCACTTCAAGAGAGATTTTGATGGTCAACAGCCACGAAGTTAATACATAAACTTCTGCACGCTTTGTTTTGTGTCGTTACGCGTGGCAGTTTCACCCCCCCCCCCNTCGACCCATCGGTGGACCGAGCAGTAGTCCCTCCCCGTCGTTGTCATACAGGTTGGAGGTGATGGGGCCGCGCTGGCTAAGCGGTTAGCCTGCTCGCCTCCCACCAAGGCGAGCCTGGTTCAATTACCAGCCGGTTCACTCCTGGATTTTCGCCGCGAGATGTAAGACGCAGGGCCCCGGCCGGGTGTCTAGGGACTCACCCGCGACCGTGAGCGAGACGGCGACCTCGTGACGTCACTCAGCGTCCCGACGTCGTCCCCCGGGACTGGGCGCGCTCTCTAGCCGCTAAAGGAAACGAGGAAGAGGAAGGAAGACCTCGGCGGTAATCACACGCCTGCCAGGGGTGAAGGCAGCCCTCGGCTCGGACGTGACCTTTCATCGCAGTCGGACGTGTGAGGCCCTCGCCGCCGGCTAATTTACCCTCCTTATATGAGCACGCCAGCCATTTTCGCAATACCCCGTGACTAACTGCAAACCAAATACTTTAACCTTCCTCGCTTCTTTGTCAGGCCCGCGCGCTCAAGTTAGCAAGTTGCGTCATGACCACACACAAAAAACTCTAATGCTGTTGCAACAAATAAATTGCTATTGAGCCATATGTTGTAGTAAAAAAGTAATGTTGTGACAAAGTTAATCATGTTTACCATTCACAAAGTCATTAGTATACTGCAAATATGCTGTTAAATTGTTAAAGCGTCTAAGTAATGTTGCCGCAACCAAATATGCTAAAAATAACAGGACGAACAAAATATTTGTGTAACTGCAACATTAAAGTAATGCCCAGCCAACACAGGTTTGCGCTCACTTGACATTGTAAAATGGCGGATACCAGTGAACAGCGATAACCTCGTAAAATTAATCCACTATATCTAAATTTTAAAGCATAGGATGAAAACTAAATTTAACGTAGATCAGCTTTCAAATCTTGCAATTCAGTTTACGCGTGCCAAATACGCATATATTTATAGGGCTTCAAGTATTTCCACAAACGAAAGAGTACTACAGTTTGTCGTTACGTGTTGCAAAATACCCAAAATCCGAAACGTATTTAGACATGTTAATATAGAGCAATTATTGGTAGGACGTTGGGTTTCGTGAAGTGGCGATCGTCATGCACACAAGTCGCGGGTTCCATTCTCACCATGCCTTGAATTTTTCATCGTACGTATTATTTCTTTTTGTGATAAAATTGTGTACTTACTTTATTTTACATATTAAAGCTGTTTTAAAGCAAAGTATGAGCAAGATAAATTACAACACAAGTGCTAACATCCATTCAACACAATTTTTTTTTTCCGGAACATACTCACCACTTTGATGTTGACAGAACAGTAAGGATGTAACGATATTAATATTGCAGTTAAAGTAATAGCATAACAATATACCTACTACACAAACAGCAACATTAGTTACTGGCGGCTCGCAGATAACAAAGCATTTACTGTACTTGTAACAGTAATACTGTTAGGACAATAACTAGACTTTTATCTGTGCTCGCAGTATGCAGCTACACGGAGCCGAAATGTACTCTTAAATCTGAACCAGTAATATAAATCAGTAGAATTATTTTACTAAATCTTCAGCGAATAAGATGTTATCTACACGCGAATCAGTAGACTGCAATGAGGTTTTACAGCCAGGCCAGTGTGATTCACTAGGGATCAGTAGAGATCTGTAAATAACAGCAAGTAATTTCAACAATAGAATTATACTGATTAAAGTGGAGCAGTTTCAACAGATATGCAGTCAAATTCGCTCATTTGGAACAATTTTAATTATTTAGAGTTTGGTGTGGCATGGTGTGGTGTTTGATTTGGGCGTACCCATTCTTTGATCGCCTATGAGAGGCTATGGGAACCAGCGTTGTGTCTGATTGGCTGCCGGCTGGCGAGTGGACTACAGACGCTGATTAGTAAGGCCACCTGTTGTTCGCGAAAATATTTACACACCGGCTATACTTCAACGTGTTACGTGCACGCCTGCGAATTCCCTTTGGCTATCGGCCGTATGTGTGTGTGTGTGTGTGTGTGTGTGTGTGTGTGTGTGTGTGTGTGTGAGAGAAGGCATGTCATACTCGACTGGGCTAATCAGGATTAAGTTATCCCGACAGCGAACGTCGGTGATTGGCCGACATACACCTAAGACGCGTGAGGGTTGAAATAATCCAACCACGAAATAGGTTCTTAACTAACGTGTTTTGCAGTACAACTAATTCTGGAATCTTTTCGCGAAAAACCGGTGGCATTACTGATTAGTAATCAACGAACGAATTTGCTACACCTTGCTGGGCAGTGACGTCACTGTGATGGCGTGTGTGGCTCAAGTTCACATTACAAGTGGCTGTTTGACCTCTGTATTCGTAAGTAATCTGCGATCTCGGTGTTTAGTCGGCAGCTGCTAAATACCACGAAATTTGCCGGTCCGTAATCGCCCAGTCATGAAGAGATCGGCAAGCTATAGAGGTTTAGGAGATTTCTTGAAACAAAAGTCTTCACCTTCTTCCCCAAGTGTCCGTAGCGATATACCACTGTATTCTTAAGTGCTGTGTCTCATGGCTAGGGACAATGTTTTTCGAGAAAATATTTCAAGACTAGTTGCACTCCAAAACACTTTTGTTCGTATTTTTACGAGTTGTGGTCAGGCCCTTAACTGAGCGGCCTGCCTGATCACACCTTCACTTATTTATCCAGAACACGGGCCGTGGTCGCTGACATTAGTTATGAAATCGCAAACCACAGAATCCCCTTTCACCGGCCAGTAAACGGGGACAGCGCAGCCGATATAGGGCAGTGTAGCCCATGGGCGGTGTCTTTTGTCGTCAGGCCATTGGAACGAGAAGACCACTGAAGATGGGTGTGTCCGGCCGTCGACTTGCGTCATATTAATCAGCCTCCGGAATCATGAACAAGGTGTGGACTATCCAATTAGGCTTTACTCAGAACGTGGATGGTTAAATTTTCATAATTTAATATAATCTAATATTTCAGTATATTTGTATAGCTCCCCCCGTTCATATTCAATCATATTTATATTGAAATAATATTGTACAACCTTAATGTTAAATAAACCTCTTTTATATAGTGTCCATTACATAACTCTTATCAATAACTTGTTACGCCCCTATAACCCCGTTAAGGATAAATATCAACAAACTATCAAAATAATAACAGTATGCACTTTCTTGGTAAAATGATTTCAAACGTCACGTGCCTCAAGTGTGCCCGCGAATCATGGACGTTCAGTAACGGAGTACTTTTATTACGATTGGCCCAGTCAAATAAGAACATGTCTTCTCAACACGCGGGTAATAACCAAAGGAAGTTGTGGTTCTGGACGTAGTATATTGAAGTCTTGCGTGGCCATACATATTTTCGCGAAAAGCAACTGTCCCTACTCACAAGTTGTTAATTCTTCCATAGACGGAGTGACGTCAGTACCGTCAGCGTTATCGGGGTTCGTGTGGTAGCTTCATCTCCCCTCCACCGGGGGAGGTGATATCCAGGGGGAGACTGTGCTAGGCAAGCTCGTGGGGAGAGGAGTCGGGCACGGAGGCGAAGCGGCCGCGCGTAACAATACTTTACGACACTGTATATGGTCATCACATACGTGTCGCAGATAGTCTACCCGTTAAAATATATGCAGTTACGGACAGTAACGGTTATCAAATGTTAATTTCAAAAGATTTTAGTTGACCATGAACTGCCTATACAGGATATTTTCGCACACAGTTTGAGGCATTTTCGTGAAACACGCCTACACACAGATACTTTCGTGTTACTGTGATATTTTTGCACGCATTTTGTGTATCTTTCTTTGAAATATGGGTCATTTTCATGACGTAAAATTATTTAGGGCATGATTTAAGCAATTTTATGCAAAACGCATTAGAGTTATAAGGGATAGGAAAATTTAGCGAATTCATTTCAGGACAAGATAGGCGCCCAACACGTGCACACTGAAGTCACATTTGCAATTGGATCGCAGTTCATTAGACACGCCCTAGACGATTCTGAGCCAATAGCAGACGTGCAAGGAAACAAGTAGCGAGTGCCATACTGCCAGGTGTGGAGTAACATTGGCTACTCTTTGGAGCGGCAGCCAATGAAGAAGCATCTGAGGCTCGAGTGAGCACAAAACTTTGGAGTCTTAGCCAACAAGTCATTAAACTCACCCTTTGAAGTTTTTCCATGCAAAAATGTAGTTCTTTCAAAAATCAGTTCGGAGTCCTGGGTAATGTCATGCAAAATTGGGGATATTTTCGTGACTTTTACGATTTCTTAGTGAAATTCTTTTGTGATTATATACAAAACCGGGTATTTTCATGAAACTCTTGAAGTATATTCGTGTAAAATTAAAGAGCATTCTCGTGATATCGTGGTACCGTCTCGAATGTTCTGAAGCGTTGTGACTGATGTCTGTCTGACTGAGGAGTGTTGTCGGGCATGCGCAGTCTGATGTTCCTCTGCCTGAGGGCATTGTCAACTACACTTTGAGGTTCTGTTGCGGGATGACTTTCTGATTGTAACGTATTGTCAAGTCTGCTTCAGGTACAGTTGTGTCTGTCTGTGGGGTACGAGCGCGCATATTTTAAAGTACTAGTTAGGTGATGTCTTCGTTATTGTAAGACACTGACGAACATGTTTTGACGCACCGTTGTTTGATGTCTTTGTGTTTGAGGGTTATCATCGGTCAGGCTCTAAGATATTGTTGTGTGACATTAACTAGCTTAGGGGATTAACTAGCTTAGGGGGATTGTCCAGAATTTCTGAGCATGTTGTAAGGTATCATTGTTTGATATCTAAGTTGCAGTTAAGTACTGTCAGACATGTTCTGAGGTACGGTTGTGTGATTTTTGTGCAGCTGTAGGGTACCACTGAACATATTTTGAGGTACTTTATATTGTGATGTCTCCTTGCCTGAGAGGTATTGTTCAGGACATTTTGAGGTACTGTTATGTGATGTCTCCTTGGCTGTGCGGTACTGCTGTGTGATATCTACCTGGCTATGTGGTATTGTTGGCTGTGTTCTGGGGTACTGATATAATGTTTGCCTGGCTATGTGGTATTGTCGGCCGTGTTTTGAGGTAATGTTATGATGTCTGCCTGGCTATGTGGTATTATCTGTTCTGAGGTACTGTTGCGATGTCTGCCTGGCTGTGTGGTATTGTCGGCCGTGTTCTGAGGTACTGTTGTCATGTCTGCCTGGCTATGTGATACTATAGGCCTTGTTCTGAGGTACTGTTGCGATGTCTGCCTGGCTATGTGATACTATAGGCCTTGTTCTGAGGTACTGTTGTCACGTCTACCAGGCTATGTGATACTATAGGCCTTGTTCTGAGGTACTGTTGCCTGGCTGTGGGATACTGTCTGCGATGCTCGCACTCACCGGGCAGGCCGCAATGTCTCGAGGCTGCAACGTCGTCGGGCTCGTTGTGCTGCCTCGTGCCGGAGCCCAGAGTCCTATAGACGGCGTGCAGTAGAGTGCCCGTGTGGTTGCGCCACTCCTCCGCCGGCTCGATGAAGAAGCTGCCGTGCGTGGTGCGGATCAGACCAGTCTGCAACACACAATCACCACCGACTCACCACACACTTCTTCACACGCGACACACAGCACAATTCACTGAACAACTATTTTTAAATCAACCTTTAGAAGATTGTTACTGCCCCCATCTGCAAATATTTAAACGAGCATAGTGTCTGGCATGAGCCCTGTAAAGTTGGTAACGATGGAGTAAAAGCAGTCCCATGTCAACCTTTAATTAAAAGTGCTAGGTAAACATTCATGAGCTCTGAAATAATTTATGTTTACTTACTTTTCATATATTTATACGTGTAAGAATTTGCAAATATTCAAAATGTATACTTGTCTACTAATTTCACAGTTTCACTTGATCGACGCATGAATAATGTGGTCAGACCCACGGTAATGTTAATTTTACATACGGTGGACCAATGCACTATGTGCATGCAAGCAGATATTAACCAGGGCTTTCAAAAGTGTTCACTTGACCGTGTAAAGCCTCACACACCACCCTGGGTCGCTGCACGCCTACACAAAGGCGACGAGTGGGAATGTTGCAAAGGAAGCGGTGCTTGGAGAGAGAACTGTAAATACACAGCTGTAAGCAGCCTACAGAACCAATTGGTTCCAAAGGTAATACGCATACAAGCGCGCAAGAGATGAAGTAATTCTCCAAAATATAAGAACATTTATCTCAAATTTATTACATCACTGTATGCACTTACTGAAAAAGAACGAATTGACAAGATTTTTTTTTTCAATACAGCCATATTACTTTCCCTGCAATTTTTCAAGAAGCAGTCACATACGTAATGAAGATCCAAGTGTGAGTAGTACTATTTCTGTATTTAGAGCGTTATGTATGGTAAATTTTCTATACTGTATATAGGTTAAATCTTTCATCACAGTTTAGCCTATTTAGTCCCTGTCCACCGCAGTGGACACGTTGCAGAGGAAGGAATTATATGGGAAGAGCTGTACAAGTGTACACAGCTAGGATCATTGCCCAATGCAGTCAGTTTTTTCCCTGTGAGTAATGTGTCGAGACGTGCAAAATTCGCATTAATATTTGGTGGCATGTTCCAGTTTAAACACTTGTACTTTTCCGCTACGTTTGTCATTGGATCGCATTTTATTTGACACGCATTGTGTAACTTGTTGCCAATGAATAAACATTTAATATTAAAGTGCACCAATTACGTACATGTTCGTCAAAATAACGAATGGCTTCACACTTAGACAGAAGCTAATAAACAAATGAAACCGGCTCGGTTATATACAGAACTGCGAAGCCTAGCGTGATGCCAAATAAAAAAAAAACGAATTTTACAGGTCTTTAGTAATGTGATTTATGGACATTTCTACAGTTTTTGTTCGTGAGCGGTTTCACCAATGCCTCTAAACACCAAGAACATTATAATTGGTTACGTGTATGAAACAAGTGCTTAATCAGTTTAAGTACAGCATGAACCAAAATATTACTTGATTGCCACACCTGACATCATAAATTAATGCGGGACAAAAATTTTTAAGAAGTTCACGGGGAAATATTTTACAGCGCAGCAGTGTGAACTCAGCCATCGCTACGCTATCATATTTTATTTGATTGCATCTCTCTCGGAAGCTTACATCAAATGCTATATTTACGGAGCGTACAGCACTGGCCAAATACTGCTTCCCTTGCAGCATATCAACGCAGCGGAGCTGCATAGACAAGGCACAATCATACACACACTGGGTATACGACTTATACGCGCAATAACCCAGCAGATGGAGTGACAACTAGCGTCTGTATCCGTTTCCATCCCCAATGCTGGACACGAATCTCGCTTCCAGAGCAAAACTCAACTAATGAGTGACTGGGTAAGGGCGCGCAATAAGGTTCGCCAAGTCTGCTGCATTTCTTTGCACGTTGTTAACTACGTTGAACCCATGGAGCTATAAAAAGTATAGGAGGAAGAGGCCTATTTTGTTATAAGTTCACAGTTAAATAGCAGTCAAACGTCAAGAGTTAGGTAGCACGAATTAATAAAATCATTCTAATAGCAAATCGTGGATATATGTTGTCAGTGTTGGTAATGGTATTCAGAACGTACATTTGTGACATCTCAGTGTTGACAATTCTGGTGACCACAGCTAGGGCAGAGCTCACATCTCCCTAAGAAATATTTAGTTTTTATTTTCACATCATTTTTCAACTAAACGTGCAAGGTATCCGTAGTGTTCTGGACAATTTACTTCTGTAATTCTTTAACCAAACCGTTGGCTACTAGTGTTTACAGACGTCTACATGTTTCGCCGTCAGCTAATTTTTGGTTCGTCAAATTTATGATGATACCTATTCCCAGCAAGAAATCACCGTCATATGGTTTAAAAGCTTATGGCGTGGTCGATAGTATTTATTGGCAGTGTGGCTATACCCCATGCTATTACACTGCAAACACTACGTAGAACTACGGACATTTCCCATTTCCTCTGGTGCGACTATATTATACAATACCAACTATGTCACACAAAGTACATTCCATAAAATTGGAACATGTCAGAACTTTGTTGATGCTCATGGCTAACGGATTAAGTATACTCGTACCTTAAACTTATTTTGTGGTAAAAACAAAATCAATTTTTAGATACGCTGTTAGATCTGTACACGTGATTTTTCATTCCCCTCCTTTTTTTACACACTCACTTAATATGGGCAACCTTTACTCGTCGTTATAAGTAGGGCCAGTGACTTTTCGCGTAAAAACCGGAGCGCACAGTAGACTTCAATACTATATACACACCTCAGCTGTTGTTATACCTCCATTGGCTGCCGGTGCCGTGTCCGTCTTTGACCAAGCCACTCAGGACTAAGTAACTCCGACACTGAACCTTCGTGATTCGTGCGCAAACTGTTAACACGGACCAGAACATGCTTTAGCCAATCAAAGAAGCTGGACGACCCTACAGTGCTTTGGACTGTATCTTGTCTCGAAATCTTTTCGCGAAATATCACTGCCCCTAGTTATAAGTTATATCGCGAAAAGATTCCACCACTAGTTGTACTGCAAAACACGTTAGTTCAGAACCAATTTTGTGGTTGGAAGATTTGAAATCCCACGCGTATTAGGTGTCTGCCAACCAATCACCGACGTTCACTGTCGGGATAACTTAATTCTGATTGGCCCAGACACGTAAAAAAATGTATCCCCATAAAGACACGCGGCCAATAGCCAAAGGAAATTTGCAAGTGTGCACGTACGAAGTTGATGTACAGCTAGGACCACCTGTTTTTTCGCGAAAATATTTACGCGGGGGGTATACTTCAATATCATATGTGCACACTTGCAGTCTTCCTTCGGCTATTGGCCGCTTGTCTTTGTGTGAAGACAGTATGTTACAAGAGTAAGCCAATCAAAAGTATGTTTCCCCGACACTGACTGTCCGTGATTCGCGGGCAGACAGATAAGACTCGTAACAATTCAAATGATCAAATCACGAAAGTGGTTCTGAACTGGAGTGTTTTGGAACGCAACTCGCCCTGCAATCTTTTCGCGTTGAACAGATGGCCCAGTAACAAGCGTCATCTCTCCGCCCGCGGAGACCGGATGTCGAAGGAAAGTTGTGAACTAGCANGAACAGATGGCCCAGTAACAAGCGTCATCTCTCCGCCCGCGGAGACCGGATGTCGAAGGAAAGTTGTGAACTAGCAGCATGCCGAATGCTTGTCTACCAACAAGTTTTTTTTTATTCGTGGGTAAGTATGTATTTGTAGGAGTTACGNTAGCAGCATGCCGAATGCTTGTCTACCAACAAGTTTTTTTTTATTCGTGGGTAAGTATGTATTTGTAGGAGTTACGTGGCTTCTAATAATAGCCTGCAGTTCCTCGGCCTCCGCAAGACGCGAGGACATTCAAACGGGTTTCCATTGTGGCAGATCCGCTCGCCAAGATCACAGTGCCTCGACAGTAACACGTGCATGGCGTATTGGCCATGTCTTAGAGTTGGAAATATTTCGTGTCACGGTAGTCTCCAAACTTCTAACGTTTCCTAATACGTTTACGATTGGATGAAACATTATAGTCTATTCGCGGTTTCTTCACACTTTTGGAATCAAACGTTTGAAAAAACACTCCATGTATGAAGTGTTTTATTGCTTCCTTAATATGTCATGCAATAACAAGCGTTTTATACTTGTGTTAACACAAAAGTATATATTGTTGGTTAAATTTAATTTTTACCTATATTCTAAGCCATATCTATAAATTATATTTCATTTATAACTAATATGAAAAAAGACACAGTGAAAATAGGTGTGTTGGCAATGTCTAGTAAGAAATAGTTCTTATGCCAAATACTATTACACTGAGTGCGCACGAATGCTGTGCGTTGGCCTTGGTGTAATTTTTTAAGCTTTGTTTGTATAGGGCGGAAGAATATCCTGGAACTAGAACTTATATCAGGGCTTCAGAAAAGTTGAAAGTAACCGTGAATGGTCTATGGCTAGGGACACCTGATTTTCGCGAAAAGATTTCACGACTGGTTGAATTTCATAACACATTAGCACAGATCCACTTTCGTGATTGGATGACAAAGTTTTACGCATCTGCCAGCGAATCACAGACGCAAACTATCAGAGTAACCTATTTATGATTGGCCAGTCAAGTAAGAAAATATCTCATGACAATAAATACGCGGCCAATAAGCAAAAGAGAACTGCTGATATGCTCGTAGGGTATTGAAAGCTATCATGTGTGGAAATATTTTCGCGGAAGTCTGCTGCTCCTACCTATAGCAGCTTTTCCCAGGCGAATCATGTACGTTCAGTGTCAAAGCAACACAAGTCTCACTGCGCCAGTCAAACAAGGAAACAGTGCCTCATATGTACTGCAGCCAGTGAGGAAAGATGTGCTGTAGACATGTGCATAGGACGTCGAAACGTAACATGCTGTCCGACGTTTTCACGATAAATCACCATCACTAACCACGTCAAGTTCTGACGTAATCAACACACCTAGTCAGTCTTAGGCTTTTCTAAGGTGCACATTCCGAACTTCACTCATCAGTGTCAGTTAGCGATATTAGAGTTCACAGTCACAAATATTGTGGGGTGGGGGAAGGAGGCGTTTACTTCCATCCTTGTTTTAACAAAAAAAAAANAGAGTTCACAGTCACAAATATTGTGGGGTGGGGGAAGGAGGCGTTTACTTCCATCCTTGTTTTAACAAAAAAAAAATTGTTAAGTATTAATAACGCATTTGATGTATAACACTTTGCACTCCACAAATAAATTTCGAGAAATNAAAAAAAAAATTGTTAAGTATTAATAACGCATTTGATGTATAACACTTTGCACTCCACAAATAAATTTCGAGAAATTTTTTAGGGCCAAAATTAACTATACTGACTAATTATACCAATCTGTGGTTATTAAATTATCTTTAACCCGTTCATAAACGGGGCCTCGGTGGTGTAGTGGTTAGACTACTCGCCTCCTACCAAGGTTAACGAGGTTCGATTCCCGACGGGGGGATTTTCGCATGTGAGAATCGTGCCGGACAATGCCGCTCGTCGGCGGGTTTTCTCAGGTATCACCCGTTTCTCCCGCCCTTGCATTCCGGCGCTGCTCCATACTCATATCGCTTCACCCTCATCGGCTCTCAAGACCTCGATTTAAGAGCCGCTCAAATATCTTCCCCTCACTAAACTCGCTGCCTCCCTCCACCTGCTCTCTCTCTCTCTCTCTCTCTCTCTCTCTCTATATATATATATATATATATATATATACACACATACATATATATGCATATATATATATATATACAATTACAGATTGAGTTTTCATTTGAATTTAGTTTATTGATTTACCATGTATAATACTTTACCAGTAACCAGTGTTTATTAAGAATGTTAAGTGCATTTGTCTGTCCATTAATATGACTAACAAAAAAAAAACTAATTAAGATGTGGAACAATGTATAAGTAACAATTCGTGTTATTTTGGTGGTTGGCAAGACTTCACTACCTGAGAACAATTGTGAGTTCAATGCCAGCTGCCAGTCACACGAAGTTGTTTACCTGCGTGACCGTGTTACAGGAGATTCGTCACTCCAACGCTGAACTTTTACCATTGGCTGGAGAGTACCGGAAGAGCAGAATAAATTCTCGACCAATCAAAAACGTCAGACGAACATATAAAGAGGTAAGTCTACTGCCAGAAAATAATGCGGATTATGCATGTCCCTAATGTTAACTGGTGTTTTAATGTGCACTTATTTATTGGCAACGATGATAAACGTTGTCCAAAACTTTCAGGTATGTTTGCCATGTCGGAGACAAAAAAAAACAGTGTTGCTAAGTAATGAGAAAGAGCACTCTCTAGAAAGAGAGTGTGTATTCTTTAAACTGAGACATGACTTTAAATTACCTTAAAATAATGAACAAATACACAAATATAGCCCACTATGTGACCAAAGAGCAGATAGCACACACAGACGAAATGGCGTGGCGGTTCCTTTGATGCGAGCGTACGTATTCTCCGATTGGTTGCGCGAGGTTCTGGGAACGGACCTTCTGGCTGATTGGCTACTGCATGCTGCGAAAGGTTCCCTATTGGCCGAGTAGGTTACCAGGCGCTGACTGGCGAACGTCGTTCCAACATTTTCCTGTCCAGTGCTGCCAACCTGCTGGCGTGTGTGGCTGCAGTTAGCGGCATACGCACCTGTTTCGTATCTGTATTCTTAAGTACTCTGTGCTGTGATCGTGACTGTCTGCCACGAACACGTGGGGCTCAGACCTGATACGCGCTTAGGGGTGTTCAACGCCAAACAATTGATAATTTTATATTTGTACAAAACATTGTTCAACTCGTACGCATTGTGTGTGAGAGCATTTTCCTCGAATAAAAAAATATTACACTTTCTATTTTTTGGATAATTTGACGTCAAATAATTTGTTGCCGCCGTAATAACAAATACTAAGCTGTACAGATGAAAAAATTTAGAAAGCAAACTAATACCATGGGTTACCGCGTGACTCATGTAATTATTAAATAACAAGCAATGTATATAAAAAAAAGAGTTATATATAAAAATTATTTGCATATTTTTAACTTTTTATAAAATGTATGTTTGAACTGTTATTTGGTGATTACATATGTGTCACGCGGTAGCCCATTAAATTAATTTACTTAGTAATTTTTTTCATCTGTAAAACTTGGTATTTGTTATTACAACTGCAACAAAACAGAATAATTTTGTATTTGACATTAAATTATTTAAAAAATAGAGAGTGAAAAAAAATGTTATTCTAGGAATAAATGGCATTACATGCAATGCGTATGAGTTGAACAATGTTTGGCACAACTATAAAATAAAAATAAAAATTAGGGGTCCAATATTGTTAACGTCCGCGTCCCTTCTCTACGTGCAACCTCTACCCCAGCACTGCCCTCGGGAACGCGGATAAACTTGCGCCATAATTGGCGAATGCCGCTGGAAGTCGACGCGGACACAAACACCGGCTGACGCAAGCCGTATTCTTCCAACCGCTCGCTCGCCAGATAAATTACCTGTCCGAGCGGTAATCAATCCTGGCTCCTCTTCCTACTGTCGGCCGTGCCCAGCCTCCGCCATGCAGCATCGACTTGAAGCCGATATGACGCGATACCTGCAGCCGAACTTGGTCTTGTACAAGGCCTGTTGCACGAGCCAGTATACCGGCCGCTATATGAGCCGCCATGGGAGGTTCCTGTCACACGACAGCAGTTGACACACTCGGTGGGTGCGCGCAGTGTGTGGTTCGTAGTAAATATGAACCCCATTCGCAGAACTGCTAACAGTCAGTAACTTGCGTAGGCTTGTAAAAATAGCTAGCACTATTGCCATATTACTTTTCGCCTTTTACATAAATGTATTGCTTACTAGTATAGTTACATTTATTCTCTTGAAAATGATGTGAAGTCACTAGAGTACGAGTGTGTTATTATTTTAATTTTGACGAAAATTACTAACCTTTTGCAAAATAAAGTTTTTTCTTTACATACCAAGTTATTAGCCGTATGTAACATTTAATAATACAAATAAATTAATATCCGACAGAGTTTTTAACTCGCGCCCGAAAGTTATTTTCTTTGATGGGCACCGCGAACTTACCACTGCACTACCAGTGCAGACATTATATGCTTTGTTCATGTAGTGTAGATAACACAACCGCTCGATTAAATTTTTTTTATAGAGTGGGTAATGTTTTAAGTATTTAGAACGGGTTTAAACAGTGATTAAAAGTTGTCGTCGCCAATATTATTTGTCGTCGTATTTTAAATATATTCGAAAAACTTTCAACCTCAGGGATGTATAATCAAGATGGAGGCGTCCTTTTCAGTTTCTTCATCAACTCGTTTCACTACCCCTACACATCAGTTACCCACAGGGAAGTTCATTAGTGGAGATGGTGATTTATCGCGAAAATGCTAGACGTCATGTTAGGTTTCAACGTCCTATGCCCATGTCTGCAACATTTCTTTTCTAACTGTCTACAGTTCATGTGAGGCACTGTTTCCTTGTTTGAATGGACCAATAAATAGGAATTGTGTTTATCTTACAGTGAACGTGCTTTATTCGCTTGCGAGAAGCTGCGAATATGTCATCCAATCAAAAAAGTATTAGGATGTAATAGATATTTGGAGCCTCTTAGCACGAAATATTTTCACGACAAATCATCGCCCCTAATCTCTGGGCACTGAGCCTCATTCTGCAGAGTTCTAGCCAAGAGTAACTTCACGTGCGGTTATGTAGGCATGCACGATTGTGTACACGGGATCTAAATGGATTATAAGCCGTTCACGGTAAACTGAGCACATTAGAAAGCCCTGCTTAAGATCTACTTGTATGCGCATTGCGAATCTTCCACCACATGCATAATTAAAATTGCCGTGGGCCTTATCACTTTATTCATGCGTCGATCAAAAGAAAATGTGAAATTATTAGAAAAGTAAACAGTTTACAAATGTGCTAATGCTTACAATAATATGCGTTAAAAAAAAAAGGGGAGAGGAAAATAAATTATTTCACTCTTCACAAATGTTGACACAGCACGTTTAATCCAACGTTAATACATGGAACTATTTTCGCTCCGTCGTTACCAACTTTACTGGGAGCTTGCGAGTCAGCGTGCCTATTAAAATCCGTGAAGGTAAGGGTAGTGATGTTTTTCTAATGNTCAATCCAACGTTAATACAACTTTACTGGGAGCTTGCGAGTCAGCGTGCCTATTAAAATCCGTGAAGGTAAGGGTAGTGATGTTTTTCTAATGTTGATTTCAGAAGTGGTTAAATAACCGTCAACAGGCNTGTTGATTTCAGAAGTGGTTAAATAACCGTCAACAGGCGATAGCTATTATTTATCCTGTACAGTTTCAACATTTACTATGCACATTCTAGATAATACAGGTGAGAAAAAAAGTGAGAAATTAAAACACGTAGGCAGTGTTTTTAAGCGCAGTTCCGCCGAGGGTCACGGCTGGTCCCAGATCCGAGAGAGAGGACGTCACGCGCCTCATATGCAAAGCGCTAAGAGGAATGCGTTACGTAGTTCGACTTGAACTTTCCTCGTTTGACCTGTATCGTTTCATCCTCTTAGGCTGCTATCTCGCAGCTATCTCAAGGTCTCCAGTCCGCGCCGCGCCACAGAACTGCTCGGCAGACAGAAGCAAACTACGGGCGTATATCCTGAGTGAGTGCGGGACCAGGTCGGTGACCCGGTGGCTAAGACTTCGCGGTCGTTTCTATACTTTGTCTACTTCGTATAAGCACACATTTCCCACAGACGTTGTGTCTAACTTGTTGACACTTTTAATTGCTGTCANATGCGCGGCGTCAACTCAAGGTCATGCTTACATCGTAGTTGTAACCCGATCTAAAGAGACCACATTTATTTCCATCGTATTATTAGTCACTGGATCACGCTACAAACGTTACATCGCCGTTTCCGTCCTGGTGCCCCATGTGTCGGTCTGATTTTTAAGGCGCATTCACGTATGGTTCATTCCTAAAGCCCTGCCGAAGTTCTACTTCCAGAACATTCCTACGGCTCATGCAAACACAACTTAAGAAAACTACACCAAAGGGGGAACGCACCACATTCGTGCGCACTCAGTGTAATAAAACCTTGCATAAGAAGTATTTGTTACTAGGTACTGACAACCTCTCTGATTTATTTAATTTTAATTAGAAATGACATAATGTTTATATAAAAGTAAAAGTTCAATTTAACCAATGCTAATAATGTAATTTTTAATGTTAACAGTAATATGAAACGTTCGTGATGGATGGCATACTTAGAAAACAACCATACTTGGGGTGATTTTTCAAACATAGTGTGAAGATACCGAGAATGCACTCCTGAAGGAGGCTCCCCCTCCCGCTGGTTATCTGAGGGCGCACCTCAAGCTCCTGGGAAGCGAGCGACTGATGCACGAGGCTCGGCCTTCAGTGCCGGCTGCTGTAAGACAGGCGTGTCGTGTGGTAATTACACCGCCGTCAACACTCGCGCAGCTGCCCCGGGGGCCGCCTTGTTTGCCGAGACACTGCAGGTAACTGACTCTCGTCTCCTGGAGCCTTCCTCGCCGTGCAGGCAATGCACAGCAAAGAGCGCACCAAACTATCTCCGTACTCCCCCCCAAACCGGCCTCTTTGGACGTCAATACGTCTTTAACCTCTTATCCAGAGCATACTCGTTCACGTTAGGCAAGTTACAGAATAGGGGAAATCATGGTCGCTGCTGTACAGGTCCATAAGGTAGCACCAATGAGGACATTACCTTTCCCTGGGCAATGCTATTGGTTACTGCTCATACACCAACTATTTTATAATTGGTTTTTCTTGTGTAATAGATCTACTGAATCCTAAAATATCAGGTAGTGTAAGGAATTTCTAAGTAGTACTTCTCACACCAAAAATGTATTGTTTCGCAACACTTGAAAGGAAAAATTAATGTGTACGTAAAGGGACTAAGGCTTAGCTCCATCTATTATAAACAAATTCTTCTATTTCGTGTAATAATTTCAGTTTCAGAGAAATTATTGAAAATGTTTGGTTACAGAATGTTTACATTTTACGAGTTGTTTAATATTTTGTGTCTAGTTTCAATTGCGTGTTAATTGCATGTTGCGAAAAGGCAGAAACGTATTGCTGAAATATAAATATGTTCCTAATGTTTTACAACTAGAAATTTTTTTTTTAATTAAGTACAAAAATACTACACAACTCGTAAAATGTAAATTGTATATAATCAGACGCTGTCAATGGTTACTCTGAGAGAGAAGTTATGACAAGGAAAAGAATAATTTCTGCAAAAAATGTGAAACGGAGACTTAAAATGAGATCGACACTGGGGTTCAGAGGACGGAGAAGGCGACGTCACGTTCGCCGGGTGATCCAGTACGATATTGTAACTTCGTGACCAATAACACGATTGAAATAAATGTGGTCTCGTTAGATCGGGCATGCGACTACGACGCTAGCATAACCTTCCATTGGCGCCGCGCATGCGCGAGGCGTGGGTGGGGTCCCGCGGCGACTTCCGGCCGTCTTGGACGCGGGCGAACATTTCCTGTCAGTATACCTCGCGCTGATTTTGGTGCCGAACGAGATATCCCATCAACATATTTCGAGTTAAGCCAAAAAAAAAAAAAACCAGCTATCCATTTAGTTCATTTAATATAGTCACCATAACCCAAAGGAAATATTACCCATTACCGCAGACTTATCCAGGTAAAACTCATGACCGTGTCCCCAACACAGACACACCCCAATTTTTTTTAACCAACAGCATAGTAATAACTACGTAGTTTGGATTCTAGCCCAGACCACTGTTCATGCAAATACGTGCTTTGCATCTGCTAGTACACTTCTTCTGATGATGTTTAATGCAAAAAAATACAGACGCCTAATATCTTACGTGGCCACCTACAGTTTACCATTGGTTACTGACCGCGTAACTACTGACAAGACACTGCCACATGTTACTAAAAAATACAGAGGTGAAAACAGCAGTTTACACAGCAAAGTTGGGGCCGCGGTAGCTGAGTGGTTAGCCTGCTCGCCTTCCAACAAGGTGAACCGGGTTCAATATCCTGCCGGGTCACTCCCGAATTTTCGCATGTGAGAACTGTGCCGGACGATGCCACTGGTCGGCGGGTTATCTCGGGGATTTCCCGTTTCCCCAGCCCTTTAATATCTGCGCTACTCCATACCCACTTCAATCACCCTCTTCGGCTCTCTAGACCTCGCTGTTTAGAGCCGCCCAAATCTCTTCACTCACTCACAGCAAAGTCCAACCGCACACGCCTTCCAACTAGCTTCACTGGCTAGCAAAATGATGGAATGCTCTCTATCAGCGCCTGGTAACCTACCAGCCAATAGGGTAACAAATCGCAGTACGCAGTAGCCAATCAGACGCAAGGTCCGTTTCCAGAGCATCGCGGTGTCAATCAGGTAATGGGCACGCTTACATCAAAGAGACCGCCAATTCATTTCGTTTCTGTGTACTTATCTATTTTGTGTCTTGGTCCAGTTCAGGAGGCATTCACAGAGGACGGTCCGAATACTAGATTCTGATTTCTATTTCCTTCTCTAATGTGAAGTTTTTCAAAGTGGAAAACGGTTGATTACAGTGGCGTGTGGAGGACTGTTGCAAGGTAAGCTGGTGCTTGCTCACTGCTGTACATTCTCGGTGCACGCAGCAGGAGCCAGTGACCACCGTGCAGTCTAGGGAAACTGAGTGCATTCCGACCTCTCACAAGCGAGCAGCAAGGCACCCATTACCCGCGTCCTGTGGCGTCAGCTGTCGAGCTACGTTTTACTGGTGCAAGTGTAAACGAGCGAGNTCTCACAAGCGAGCAGCAAGGCACCCATTACCCGCGTCCTGTGGCGTCAGCTGTCGAGCTACGTTTTACTGGTGCAAGTGTAAACGAGCGAGCAACAGCTAACGCCAGTTTACACNTGTGGCGTCAGCTGTCGAGCTACGTTTTACTGGTGCAAGTGTAAACGAGCGAGCAACAGCTAACGCCAGTTTACACACTAAAAAATTTTTTTCTGGTTAACTTCCTACTGAATTGGAAATTTTAGACCCATATATCGTATGGAAATAATAACACACATCTGGCAACAAATATGGAATGTTTAGCATCACTACTTTACAAAGTTGGGAACTCCCTATGCATTTTACTGTTTGCTGAGCCAATGTAGGAACGCTAGCATGAATGTATGTGAAATNATGCATTTTACTGTTTGCTGAGCCAATGTAGGAACGCTAGCATGAATGTATGTGAAATAACTTTACCACTCGCGCTTTCTCACTGTTTGTATTCCCTCATATAGTAAATTTGCTAATGATTTCTTAGAGTGTACCTTGCAACAGTTCACCACACTCCACAGGTTAATTAAAATGTTTAAAGAATTATTTTGAGGTATGAAACTTACGGTACGTAGGCTACTTAACATAGCACAAAGTCACGCAGCAAACACACCTTTGTCTTTATTACTACGCCATAAAATGATAGCGTCTNGCTACTTAACATAGCACAAAGTCACGCAGCAAACACACCTTTGTCTTTATTACTACGCCATAAAATGATAGCGTCTCCACTGTAAGTCCAATAGAGGCGACCAGTCACTCGGTGCTCGTACCTAGGTCGCACTTAGCTCTCCACGCGACATACCTCCAGCCTGAAAGCGCACTTAACGTCTCGTCGAGAGTCAGAGACGGAAACTGGTGCTGCATTCAGGAGCGGAGAAAGAAGCGGCTTTGTCCTATAAACGAACCATTTCGGCATTCACCTGGAGTGAGGTTTATTATACTCAGGTTGGGAACAAAACAAGGTTTATTATGAAAGAGTTTGGCATAGAGAAGATTTCCGCCGCAAAGTGCACTGTTGTCCCAAAGAGGTCACTCATAAGTAAGGGCAGTGATTGGCTAAAAAAGTGTTCTGGCCCGTGTCAACCGTTTGCGCACGAACCACGAAGATTCAGTGTCGGAGTTACTTAGTCCTGAGTGGCTTGGTCAAAGACAGACACGGCACCAGCAGCCAATGAAGGTATAGCAACAGCTGAGGTGTGTATATAGTATTGAAGTCTACTGTGCTCGCGAAAATTCACTGGCCCTACTTATAAGCGTGTTGTAAATTGAGAAATTATATTTATTTGTGCGTAAAAGTTCGTGATTGTAAGTATTAACTTTATTGTGTAACTATTATTCGCGCCCTCCAAGAGCAAACAATAAAAATACAACTGCATTTGGCATTGGACGTTAACCCTTTCCTGCCCATTGTAGACAATTGTCAACATGTTGCACAGGAAGCTTATATTTGACCGGTACTGCACTCTGCGAGGCTCGGTGCCTAATGATCTTCCCTGGGGGTAACTGANCACAGGAAGCTTATATTTGACCGGTACTGCACTCTGCGAGGCTCGGTGCCTAATGATCTTCCCTGGGGGTAACTGATTCCTAAACCGTGCTTCTGTTCAACGTTATGATTGGTTCATATCACTGGTTGTGAACACAAGGCCTACTACAGCTTATTGGTTGTGTTAGTGAAACAAGTTCTTTACCAGCTCAAGTACAGCACACAANTGAACACAAGGCCTACTACAGCTTATTGGTTGTGTTAGTGAAACAAGTTCTTTACCAGCTCAAGTACAGCACACAAAAAAAAATTTCAAATTTGGAACACCAAAAATTATTATAAATTAATGTGGGAATAAAGAGGTTAATAATCAAGCTAATTTCAATGGGGAAACATTACGAATTTAAGGGCGAAATAAATATAGCCGTCGTCAAACGGAACTTTGTACTGTTCTCCTATCCCTTAAGGGAACCGCTCAGGAAAGCCCTGAAAGTAATATTTTTTAACCAGTTTCAATATTTTTTTTAATCAGTTGTCACATTTAAATAAAGAAATAGTGTAATCCAACGTTTTGCTAAATCCAGTTTTACGACTAAATATTTAACAACATGTGGACATATTTCATTTTATTACCATTCTAGTGCGAAGGGCAAATTTTATTGTCTACATAAGTTCTAAAACAGTACAAATAGGAACATTTTACATATTATATTTATTTTATGAAAATTGCAACCATCCCATCTACTTACGTACAAAACGGAAAAATCCGGCACACATGCGACACCAGTGCACCCTGGCGGCGAAAATTTTTGGTTGCCAAAATAAACCCATTGAGCTTCCCAACCTTGGTGGAGTAAACCACACCTGGAGCGAGGTGCGGAAACCGTGGGAAAGCAAATGCAGGGTGACTGGACTGAAGATAATGGAATCCGAGAACCACCAAACGTGATTCCAGTACCTTACCATTAAGCCACATCACCCGTTAGTCGCTTATAACAAAAATAAATTCATTTCACCTTAAGTTCAGCCAGGCTTCTTGTGGATTTCCCGGGGGACTTTCTGTTGCGAAACTACAAGGGAAAGTCACGTCTACTGTTAACTGATAATCACGCCGCAAGGCCGTACGTAAGGTAAATAAATGGCGTGTAGTGATGCAACAGCAGAAAAGTAACTATAAACACAGGAGGAAGTAGTAGTTTGGAGACCTGTGTGAATGCAATCTTGGCCAAGGTGCGTCTCATTACGTCGGCCTGTCTTCGTGCCTGAGGGGAAGTCTAACGGCCTTCAGGCGGCAAAGTATTACCATGCGCCTATCCGTTAGGTTATCAGCGGGGTCACAAAAATTGGCGGGTACGTTCGAACACTCGGACGTTTGTGTCACCATTGCAGTTGGTCCACAGCTTATTTAACACGCCCTTGAAGACACTGAAGACCAAATTCATACCTAGCGACACCCGTTTAAAAAAAAAATTACGCGCAGGATATGCTTCAATATCACGCGTGCACACCTGCGGTTTGCATTTGGTAACTAGTCGTGTGTGTCGATGGGATGCGGTGCTTCGAAATGTAACTATTCATAGACTTATTTCACGGGAAAAAAAAGTACACATGCCCATTTCTAAGGAAACAATTTTTGGCAAAAAAAAANTATTCATAGACTTATTTCACGGGAAAAAAAAGTACACATGCCCATTTCTAAGGAAACAATTTTTGGCAAAAAAAAAGACATAGGTTAGATCATAGTTTGCCTGCGCACCTGCAACTTTCCTTAAATAACTGACAGCGTGTCGTCGTGAGAAGACATATTTTTTACCTGACTGGACCAATGTGAATTAAGTTACTCCGACACTGAACGTTCGAGACACACGGGTAGACACCTAAGATGCGCGACAATTAAAATGATACGTTGACGAAAACCGATCTGTACTTAAGTGTTTTTGGAACACAACTAGTCGTGCAATATTTATGCGGGGAACAAATGCACAAGACGCACATACTCATTCCACGGGTGGAGAGGCACCAGCTGGAGAAGCATGCATTAACGGCTGATGTGTAAACCAAGAAACAACGCGGTACAGTATAGAAAAATAACACTTGCATATCCTGCAACAGTTCAGCGTCCACCACTGGGTCACAGAATATATAAGTACGCAGAAGTGAAGAGGCGTAATGGTTCCTTTGATGTGTGCGTGCCCATTCTCTTATTGGCTGTGCGAGGCTCTGGAAGGAGCCGTGTGTCTAATTGGCTACTGCATGCTGCCAAAGATTCCTTATTAGTAGGGCCAGTGACTTTTCGCGTAAAAATCTGAGCACGCAGTAGACTTCAATACTATATACACACCTCAGCTGTTGTTATACCTCCACTGGCTGCTGGTGCCGTGTCCGTCTTTGACCAAGCCACTCAGGACTAAGTAACTCCGACGCTGAACCATCGTGATTTGTGCGCAAACGGTTTAACAAGAGCCAAAACATTTTTTTAGCCAATCAAAGAAGCTGGACGACCCTACAGTGCTTTGGACTGTATCTTGTCTCGAAATCTTTTCGCGAAATATCACTGCCCCTACTTATTAGTATAGAAGCGCAAAATTCGCGTTATCATTTGGCACAAGAATGCATTTCACCGTACTATTCTACTTGAAAACAATTCGTTATTTGATTGGTAGCTGCCCTTAACACGAAGTCATCTATCGGCGTGACCGCGTTACAGGGGATTGGTCGCTGCACCGCTGAGCTTCTATCATTGGCTGGAGAGCCCGTCCGGAAGTGCCGAACTAATTGTCGGCCAATGGCGCAGTTCAGACGAGAATATAAAGTCTTGAAGCTTCGTCTGTTATCAGAAAAATAATATGAATTCTGCATGTCACTACTTATTGGCTCAGGTGTTGGCTGTCGAGTAGGTTACCAGGCGCTCATTGGATGTAGTCTATTTACGGTATATTCACTTTTCTTAATCAAACCTTTGAAAAATCACCCCATATATGACGTGTTGGGTTGCTTCCTAAGTATGGTATGTGCCGCAAGCCTTTTATACTGGTGTTAACATAAATGTACCTTATTTTTGGTTAAATTTTACTTTTATTATATTTTATATACAAATAACATTATTAAATTTATAATCAATACGAATAAAACTAGGGATAAAGTAGGTGTGTTGGCAACGCCTAGTAATAAATAGTTCATATGCAAAAGATTATTAGACTGAATGCTCTCTGAAGAACCGTGACTGGGCCATGTACGCGGTTGTTTCGCCTCTGTGTTGTTGAGTGCTGTGACTATGTAGTCTGTGACTCGAGGTTCCTTAGCCGAAAGTCGACGTCACCCGTGGGCGGCGACCTTGGAATTGGAGCTGGTGCCCCACACAGAGGACAACCTTTCACGGGACAACGCATAGTTGCCAACATTTCCGAGAGAAACCCCTCTAAATCAATAGACGCAAATCACCAGAAAATTGCCACATTGTAATCTTAGTCTTTTCCAAATTAAATTAAGGCAAACTGTATAAAATATTTGTTTTCGTTGTTTAAAATATTATTTATTACTGCTCGTTACACTTGCTTACCATCATAGGTGTAAATAAAACTGCACGAAATTGAAACAATTAACATTTTAAAACAAACAAAAAATGCACCTGAAATACTTTAATAACGTTTTGCTAGACATAGGGGCTACGTGCAAACGCACGGTACTCTCAAGCTGTATAAATGAGATACTTCAAATACTTTTGCAGTGTAGAGATTCCCAAAACTTCCATTACGAAGGGACCAAACCGTAACGTTATTCCTGGTAGTGACAGCCCAAACAAGTACTTAACAAGACATGCTACACAACAAGTAATATGAACCACACGCTCTCTCCAGGTGTACATCATATAATCCGGGTAAATAAACAATCATGAACACACAAAAGTGCAATAATCTGATAATACAAAAAATATATTCAATCCTTCAAACCACCTGATTTTTTTACAGAAGTCACCAATTTACCGATTTGCAAATATTAAATTTGCATGTTCTGAAATCACCAGATCTAGTGATAAAAATCACCACTTTGGCAATTCTGGGCATTGCAGTCGCCGGGAAAGAGCTAGTGACTGACTAGTGAGGCGGGATTAACAGCGGCCNCGCACCTTCGTCCCTCCCCCTCATCCATTACCCCCTCCCCTAACAATTAATGTCCTTTATTTCCCGGCCGGCCGCACGTCAAATGACGCGCCGAATGAGGCTTGCCTCGGCCGAGGTACAGTCTCCTCGCGACCCTCGTCAACATCACGTCACCCGCCAGCGGTGTCAAATGCCGAGTGCACAGTGAACAACTTTCTGCTTGTAACCGCAGCTCACTTGTGGCAGGATGCATTTCAGAAAGTTGTCGCGTCCGTTCACTTCTCCGATTGGCTAACACGTTTCTGATCATCTTCAACGATCGATCGTGGCGTTACTTACGACATCGCGCGAAATAATATACTGAGTGACACGCGAAATTTCGTGAGATAATTTGGCAATAAGCTGGACTCTAAAATACTTCGTGTACGCAATGCTCCGTTAGTTGTTTGCTGGCTGCTGGTGCAGATTTTCCCAGACCACGTGTCATGGAATTCTTTACTTGTTTTCTTACAGGCTCGTTATTGACTCATAGAGTCGTCAATTGCGTGCACAGTAAACAATGTCTGTAGTTGTTACAAAGAATTCTTTGGAAACTAGTTGCCAAAGATTTTCTTGTAACTCTACGAATGAAATGTTGCATATTTACTACACATTATTTCAGAAAATATACAAAATTGTTTACGTACCTCAATGTTTATAATTAACTTGAAGTATACAACACTTGCTTGTACAAATTCAGCATTAGTTTTACACATTCCACACTAAAGTTTTGTAAAATTTAGTCTACTGTATTTGTAGTATTTAAAAAAAAAATACCTTTGGCAACTAGTTTCCAAAGAATTCCTTTTACAAATACAAACTTTTTTACAGTGTCTCGTACAAACGATAAGCCAATTTGAATAAAATGTCTACTTGATCCTTAAATGAATTAACGAAATTCCCGTGTCTCCATATATTGATATATTTGTAGGGTAGGGTTCAAAATACAACCCCTATTTTTTGCATCATTAGTTTTCTGATCGGCTCCTGTTTGCACGAGATTCCTTTCCATAAAGAAAAAATGTTTACACACCTGATAATTTCGCGTTATTATTTGGTGTCACGCTAGATTTAAACGTCCTATATACACTTCAGCAAAATTCATAATTCCATTGGCTGCTGACCATACAGATTCATTAACCTGTAACCACGCCACAGAGCACTAATCACTTTACCGACGAACTTTTATTATTGATTAAGAGTCCTATGGACATACGACACAAACTGACGGCCAATTGCAGAAGTCAAACGGACATGCAGCGTTTCGCAGTTTAGTGTACGGTCAGAAAATAATGCGAATTTTACAAATCCATGACAATTGGTTATCAGTAGGGCCAGTGACTTTTCGCGTAAAAATCTGCGCACACAGTATACTTCAATACTATACACACACCTCAGCTTTTGTTATACCTCCATTGGCTGCTGGTGCCGTGTCCGTCTTTGACCAAGCCACTCAGGACTAAGTAACTCCGACACTGAACCTTCGTGATTCGTGCGCAAACGGTTTAACACGGGCCAGAACATTTTTTAGCCAATCAAAGAAGCTGGACGACCTTACAGTGCTTTGGACTGTATCTTGTCTCGAAATCTTTTCGCGAAATATCACTGTCCCTAGTTATCAGTGTAGCAGAAGACAATAAACAAACGACACCAACTGGAGTGCACACACCACTGTTGGTCTAACGTGATGCCAGACAACGAAGACGAATTTTGAAAGTATCTGCTGATTAAGTTGTTCTGGTTAGCCTTTTCTGTCACAGAGTCGTTCTACACGTGGGCCGTGGCACAGACTGAGGCATTAATGGTCTGAATTGTACACAGCAGGAAACAGCATTCAACGAAGGGTGTTCCTTTGAATGAGGGAGGCATCGTTCGCTGTTGAGACTATATTCCGTAGTCTCATAAATAGGGCCACCTGTTTTTCGCGGAGAGATTCCACGACCAGTTGTACTACGAAGCACGTTAGTTCAGAACAAATTTCGCGGTTGGATGATTTCAACTCTCACGCGTCTTAGGGGTCTGCCAGCCAATTAAAGACGTTCAGTGCCCAGATAATTTAATTCTGATTAGCCCAGTCGAGGNTGCAAAGCACGTTAGTTCCGAACAAATTTCGCGGTTGGATGATTTCAACTCTCACGCGTCTTAGGGGTCTGCCAGCCAATTACAGACGTTCAGTGCCCAGATAATTTAATTCTGATTATCCCAGTCGAGGATAAAATGTCTTCTCATACAGAGACGCGGCCAATGCCAAAGGAAATCGGCAACTGTGCATGCACGAAGTTGAAGTATAGCTTGCACATAAATATTTTCGCGAAAAACATGTGGCTCTACTCACTGCCGGAAGCATGAAGCACACGCAGTTTTCTATTGGTCTAATATATATGACAGACGCACNTAAACCAAGAAACAACGCGGTACAGTATAGAAAAATAACACTTGCATATCCTGCAACAGTTCAGCGTCCACCACTGGGTCACAGAATATATAAGTACGCAGAAGTGAAGAGGCGTAATGGTTCCTTTGATGTGTGCGTGCCCATTCTCTTATTGGCTGTGCGAGGCTCTGGAAGGAGCCGTGTGTCTAATTGGCTACTGCATGCTGCCAAAGATTCCTTATTAGTAGGGCCAGTGACTTTTCGCGTAAAAATCTGAGCACGCAGTAGACTTCAATACTATATACACACCTCAGCTGTTGTTATACCTCCACTGGCTGCTGGTGCCGTGTCCGTCTTTGACCAAGCCACTCAGGACTAAGTAACTCCGACGCTGAACCATCGTGATTTGTGCGCAAACGGTTTAACAAGAGCCAAAACATTTTTTTAGCCAATCAAAAAAGCTGGACGACCCTACAGTGCTTTGGACTGTATCTTGTCTCGAAATCTTTTCGCGAAATATCACTGCCCCTACTTATTAGTATAGAAGCGCAAAATTCGCGTTATCATTTGGCACAAGAATGCATTTCACCGTACTATTCTACTTGAAAACAATTCGTTATTTGATTGGTAGCTGCCCTTAACACGAAGTCATCTATCGGCGTGACCGCGTTACAGGGGATTGGTCGCTGCACCGCTGAGCTTCTATCATTGGCTGGAGAGCCCGTCCGGAAGTGCCGAACTAATTGTCGGCCAATGGCGCAATTCAAACGAGAATATAAAGTCTTGAAGCTTCGTCTGTTATCAGAAAATAATTGGAATGCTGCATGTCACTACTTATTGGCTCAGGTGTTGGCTGTCGAGTAGGTTACCAGGCGCATTGGATGTAGTCTATTTACGGTATATTCACTTTTCTTAATCAAACCTTTGAAAAATCACCCCATGTACGACGTGTTTGGTTGTTTCCTAGATATGGTATGTGCCGCAAGCCTTTTATACTGGTGTCAACATAAATGTACCTTATTTCTGGTTAAATTTTACTTTTATTATATTTTATATACAAATAACATTATTAAATTTATAATCAATACGAATAAAACTAGGGATAAAGTAGGTGTGTTGGCAACGCCTAGTAATAAATAGTTCATATGCAAAAGATTATTAGACTGAATGCTCTCTGAAGAACCGTGACTGGGCCATGTACGCGGTTGTTTCGCCTCTGTGTTGTTGAGTGCTGTGACTATGTAGTCTGTGACTCGAGGTTCCTTAGCCGAAAGTCGACGTCACCCGTGGGCGGCGACCTTGGAATTGGAGCTGGTGCCCCACACAGAGGACAACCTTTCACGGGACAACGCATAGTTGCCAACATTTCCGAGAGAAACCCCTCTAAATCAATAGACGCAAATCACCAGAAAATTGCCACATTGTAATCTTGGTCTTTTCCAAATTAAATTAAGACAAACTGTACAAAATATTTGTTTTCGTTGTTGTAAATATTATTTATTACTGCTCGTTACACTTGCTTCCCATCATAGGTATAAATAAAACTGCACGAAATTGAAACAATTAACATTTTAAAACAAACAAAAAATGCACCTGAAATACTTTAATAACGTTTTTGCAAGACATAGGGGCTACGTGCAAACGCACAGTACTCTCAAGTTGTATAAATGAGATACTTCAAATACTTTTGCAGTGTAGAGATTCCCAAAACTTCCATTACGACGGGACCAAACCGTAACGTTATTCCTGGTCGTGACAGCCCAAACAAGTACTTTAACAAGACATGCTATACAACAAGTAATATGAACCACACGCTCTCTCCAGGTGTACATCATATAATCCGGGTAAATAAACAATCCTGAACACACAAAAGTGCAATAATCTGATAATACAAAAAATTTATTCAATCCTTCAAACCACCAGATCTGCCACCAAATTTTACAGAAGTCGCCAATTTATCGACTTGCAAATATTAAATTTGCATGTTCTGAAATCACCAGATCTAGTGATAAAAATCACCACGTTGGCAATTCTGGGCATTGCAGTCGCCGGGAAAGAGCTAGTGACTGACTAGTGATTAACAGCGGCCGCACCTTCGTCCCTCCCCCTCATCCATTACCCCCTCCCCTAACAATTAATGTCCTTTATTTCCCGGCCGGCCGCACGTCAAATGACGCGCCGAATGAGGCTTGCCTCGGCCGAGGTACAGTCTCCTCGCTACCCTCGTCGACATCACGTCACCCGCCAGCGGTGTCAAATGCCGAGTGCACAGTGAACAACTTGCTGCTTGTAACCGCACCTCACTTGTGGCAGGATGCATTTCAGAAAGTTGTCGCGTCCGTTCACTTCTCCGATTGGCTAACACGTTTCTGATCATCTTCAACGATCGATCGTGGCGTTACTTACGACATCGCGCGAAATAATATACTGAGTGACACGCGACATTTCGTGAGATAATTTGGCAATAAGCTAGCTGGGCTCTATAATACTTCGTGTACGCAATGCTCCGTTAGTTGTTTGCTGGCTGCTGGTGCAGATTTTCCCAGACCACGTGTCATGGAATTCTTTACTTGTTTTCTTACAGGCTCGTTATTGACTCATAGAGTCGTCGATTGCGTGCACAGTAAAACATTTCTGTAGTTTTTACAAAGAATTCTTTGGAAACTAGTTGCAAAAGATTTTCTTGTAACTCTACGAATGAAGTTTTGCATATTTACTACGTATTATTTCAGAAAACATACAAAATTGTTTACGTAACCCAATGTTTATAATGAACTTGAAGTATACAACACCTGCTTGTACAAATTCAGCATTAGTTTTACACATTCCACACTGAAGTTTTGTAAAATTTATTCTACTGTATTTGTAGTATTAAAAAAAAAATACCTTTGGCAACTAGTTTCCAAAGAATTCCTTTTACAAATACAAACTTTTTTACAGTGTGTCTTACAAACTATAAACCAATTTGAATAAAATGTATACTTGATCCTCAAATGAATTAGCGAAATTCCCGTGTCTCCATATATTGATATATTTGTATGGTAGGGTTCAAAATCCAACCCCTATTTCTTGCATCATTAGTTTTCTGATCGGCTCCTGTTTGCATGAAATTCCTTTCCATAAAGGTAAAAAATGTTTACACACCTGATAATTACGCGTTATTATTTGCTGCTATGCTAGATTTAAACGTCCTATATACACTTGAGCAAAATTCATAATTCCAATTGCTGCTGACCATACAGATTCATTAACCTGTAACCGCGCCACAGAGCACTAGTCACTTTACCGACGAACTTTTATTATTGATTAAGAGTCCTATGGACATACGACTCAAACTGGCGGCCAATTGCAGAAGTCAAACGGACGTGCAGCGTTTAGCAGTTTAGTGTGCGGTCAGAAAATAATGCGAATTTTACAAATCCATGACAATTGGTTATCATTAGGGCCAGTGACTTTTCGTGTAAAAATCGGAGCACACAGTAGACTTCAATACCATATACACACCTCAGCTGTTGTTATACCTCCATTAGCTGCTGGTGCCGTGTCCGTCCTTGACCAAGCCACCCAGGACTAAGTAACTCCGACACTGAACCTTCGTGATTCGTGCGCAAACGGCTAGCGGGCAAGAACATTTTTTAGCCAATCAAAGAAGCTGGACGACTCTAGCTAGAGTGATTTGGACTGTATCTTGTTTCGAAATATTTTCGCGAAATATCACTGCCCGTAGTTATCAGTGTAGCAGAAAACAATAACGACACCAACTGGAATGCACACAATACTGTTGGTCTAACGTAATGCCAGACAACGTAGACGAATTTTGAAAGTCTCTGCTGATTAAGTTGTTCTTAGCCTTTTCTGTCACAGAGTCGTCCTACACGTGGGCCGTGGCACAGTCTGAGGTATTAATGGTCTGAATTGTACACAGCAGGAAACAGCATTCAACGAAGCATGTTCCTTTAAATGTGGGAGGCATCATTCGCTGTTGAGACTATATTCCGTAGTCTCATAAATAGGGCCACCTGTTTTTCGCGGAGAGATTCCACGACCAGTTGTACTGCAAAGCACGTTAGTTCCGAACAAATTTCGCGGTTGGATGATTTCAACTCTCACGCGTCTTAGGGGTCTGCCAGCCAATTACAGACGTTCAGTGCCCAGATAATTTAATTCTGATTATCCCAGTCGAGGATAAAATGTCTTCTCATACAGAGACGCGGCCAATGCCAAAGGAAATCGGCAACTGTGCATGCACGAAGTTGAAGTATAGCTTGCACATAAATATTTTCGCGAAAAACATGTGGCTCTACTCACTGCCGGAAGCATGAAGCACACGCAGTTTTCTATTGGTCTAATATATATGACAGACGCACAGAGTACTTAATAATACAGAGGTGAAATAGCCGCTTATGCCGCGACCTCCTGCCACACACGCCAGAAAACTGGCATCACTGACCAGCAAAATGTTTGGAACACCCCCCCCCCCCACACGCTCCCTGGCCGGTTTGCCTATCAACTCCTGGTAACCCACAAACCAGCCGACCACCCAGCCAATAGGGAGCATTTCTCAGCATGCAGTAGCCAATCAGAAGCAAGACCTCTCTCTGTCTGTTTGTCTCTCTACCTCTCTCTTTCTCCCTCGCTCCCTCTCTATATTTCTCTATATCTCTGTCTGTCTCACCCTCTCTGCTGCCTCTTTGTCTCTGTCTCTCTATATCACTCTCTCTCTCTCCGTCGGTATCTTTCTGGCTCTCTGTCTGTCTCTCTCTTTCTCTCTCTCCCACCTTCTCTGTCTGCCTCTTTGTCTCTGTCTCTCTATATCATTCTCTCTGTCGGTCCCTTTCTGTCTCTCTGGTTCTCTCTCTCCCTCTTTCTCCCCTCTGTCTTGATGCCGTGCCATTTCGTTTCTGTGTACTTATTTACTCTGTGGCAGCATGTCGCACTGGTAGAAGTACAGCTCCGACGAAAAAATTTGTTTGTTGCAACGCATAAAACGTTATATTTATCTGTGACTGAAAGGGCACATTCCTGCGCCATCCGGTGAAGGTAGACAGGAGGAGAGTGGGCGCACTTCACCGCCGGTGGCCATTCCTCTCCTGAATAAATATTTCCACTGCGCACCGCCCAAATATTCGCCGCACGAGGAATTTTTTAATTTCCTTCGTCTCGGATGGCCGGCGAACGTCAGTCTGATACGCCGCAGAGAAAACTGTTTATCTCTCACTCTTTCTTTCTTTTNTTTTTAATTTCCTTCGTCTCGGATGGCCGGCGAACGTCAGTCTGATACGCCGCAGAGAAAACTGTTTATCTCTCACTCTTTCTTTCTTTTTAATCGGCCGCGCGCTTGCCCGCCCAGCATGGAATGCGTGTAGACGAAGTTACGAAACGCAGTGGGCGGCTCGGCCCCGGTGGCCAGAGTTGCCAACGTGGTGGTTTTCTCACCAGATCTGGTGATTTCACAATATCGACTGGTGGTGGCCAAATATATTTGCGACAGGTTGAAAGATGAGTGATTTCTGCAAAAATATCTAATGACTAGGGGCAGTGNGTGGTGGCCAAATATATTTGCGACAGGTTGAAAGATGAGTGATTTCTGCAAAAATATCTAATGACTAGGGGCAGTGATATTTCGCGAAAAGATTTCGGGACCAGATAAAGTTCAAAGCACTGTAGAATCGTCTAGCTTTGATTGGCTGAAGCATGTTCTGGTCCGTGTCAACTGTTTGCACACGAATCACGAAGGTGTATGCAGTGTCGGAGGTACGGAATCATGAGTGGCTCGGTCAAATGCGGAAACGACACCAGCAGCCAATGGAGGTATGACAACAGCCGAGGTGCATATATAGTATTGAAGTCTACTGGGTGCTCCGATTTATTCGCGAAAAATCACTGGACCTACTAATGGCAGATCTAGTGATTTTAAGGACTGAAGATATTTTTTATTTGATCAGATTATTGAACTTTTGCGTATTCAAGAATGTAAATTTCTTCGGATTATATGATGTACCACTGGAGAGAGCATGGGGGTATCTTGAGGTTCACATTACATGTGATAATGTCTTTGCGTGTGGGCTCTCTCTTTCGGGAATAACTATACGATTTTGTCCCGTCGTAAGCGAAGTTTTCGCTTTCTTTACACTGGAAATGTACTTAAAGTATCAATTTACACAGTTTGAGAGTATGTCGCGTGAAAACGTTATTAAAGCAATTCAGATGGAATTTGGGGGGGGGGAGAATATTTTTAGTTCATTCTTACAGTTATATTTATATCTATGATGGCAAGGAACTGTAACGGTCAGAAATTAAAAATAAAATTAAAACTGCGAAAACGCATGTTTTATACAGTTTGCCAACATTTAATTTGAAATAGACTGAGATTGCAATCTTGTAATTTTTATACAAAGAGAATTTTTGTCAAAAAAAGTTGGCAACAGTGGCGGTGGCGCGCTGGCGAAGGAAGCAAGAAGGACAGATCCGGGCGCAATCCTCGGGGAGCCGAGTGAGATAGAGCTGGTGGCTCTATAACTCGCCCGCTTTACGAGTTCCAACGACGTGATTATTCCCCTGCTTAGCAACTCCAGCGAGCAGCTGACCTGGTGTTGGGCAACGCGTGTGGTGAGTCGCAGTCGACGTTTATAAATACACCGTCTACAGAAATGTGCACCTCGGCATCAAACTAGATATGTACAGTTTTACATAGCCGATTGATGCGGGATGTGTTTCAAAACGCTTTAGATCAGATCCACTTTCGCGAGTGGATGGCAGTAACTTTACGCTCCTGGGGCAACTCTCCGCGAATCACAGACGTTCGGTGCTGGAGCACCGATTTTGATTGATCAGGGCAAAGACCGAGTGTAGGTCTAGATACGTTACGATAGGCTATTCGCGGTAAAGTGAGCACTTTTAAAAGCCGTCTCATTTTTAATAATAGTCAATAAATATATTTTATTTTAGCCCTAGACGTTAACTTCCGAGCGCGGTGGATTATACACACTGTGTTTATTACTCGCATGGCAATTTTTATTTAAAAAGGTTGTTAAAGGATAAGAAACGGCTGAAAGGAAAAAAGTAACTAGGCCCTCAAAAGTGTTCACTTTACAGCGAACAGCCTATTTCAAAAGAGTTTTCGTTTCTGAAGGGATAAAAACACATCGTTAGACTTTCGCTGTATTAATAATCTCCATGAGTATATTGCAACTACAGTATAACCCATCTAAAAGTATATTTCTTAAGTAAAAAATAATCATTGTAATTTTTTTAAATTAACAAATTACACTGTAAATCCTATAACACACCAAGGCGACGATGGCTGGGAATCAGTCAAATCGCCACTCCATTGGCTGGTGGCCGGTCAGTAAGGAAGACTACAAAATAAGGGTAATTTCCAGTACAGTGGACGAATAGTGCGGTGGTAATTGCTAGGGCAATACAACTGGTGTTACTGTAGTGGTGGAGAAAGGCGACTCGCTTATGGCTTGTATTGAAATCCGGTAAATCTGTACCGTCCGCCAAGTTTTGAATACATAACTTACCTTTTCACAAAGACACGCGACCACATGCACGTAGGGTATTGAAGAATAGCAGATAGTAACTCTTTTTGCAAAAATCATCTGTCTGCACCTATTTACCTTATTAAAATGTTCTTACATTTCTTATGATATTTATTATAGTGTCGTCAATTATACACTGATATGTAACTGATGTGTGGTTTCGCCTAATGGTATACTAACCAGATCTTCACATAACGTGTGAAAAATGTCGTGTTGTAGCACTGAACCACACTAGACTGCACAGTCCTGTACACACTCGGGCAGAGGTCTCTTGTTCATTGGCCGCCGCCACAGCCAGACCTCATTCTCCTGTTGCACTCGGCCACACGGAATTAAGCCGCTCGAGTGCGGCTTCAGAGTCGGGCAGAGCGTGTTCTACGAGCGGAGGTCCAATGACATGCAAGTTTATGGCGCCCAACCTGTTGTCGAGTTATAACGCAAGTTGAAAGGATTCCTAGAGATATGCACGACCGCAGTGGACACGCATTAAAACCACGCAACTTTCCTGCTTCGGAAAACGGGTCGAAGCGATTATTTCCGAGCTGTTGCTAGAAATGTTGTTTGATGGATCAGTCGCTCGAGGTAGTTTGGCTAACACCGACAGTGGTGTATTGCTGATTATTAGAGACCTGATAATTCGCTAATTAATTTTAGACATGCTATAATTCAAAACACGTGTGTTGATATAACTTAAGCTATTGGTGCACACGGTGTTTGACACCTCTTGGAGAACGCTGGCCCAATCGCCGCCTTCCACTGTATCAGCAGACAACCAATGTGCATTTAATAACGGCATATTTGTACATAAGACTGTAGAGTATAGCCTGCAGTTCATTGAACTCGCGAATTTTTTCGGTCTCTACTGATTATGGATAGTCTTTGGTGGTATAGAAAACGCCAAATGCACAGAATATGGAAGTTTCTTTCGCATTAGAAAGTCTTCAATCTTACGACGCCATCGTTGAAAATGCCGAGCACGTTTCAATACTTTCAGGCATGGTGGTCTATATAATGCACGTCGCACAAGAAAACGTGTTTAATTACGCAGGAACCAACGTCCAATAAGGAAGTCCCTCACGTAGGATTCGTTGTTGAAACTATATTCCGTAGTCTTACAAACACCTACTCCCAATAACATTGAATACAACATGATAATATCGGTCCCGACATATGACAAGGCGTTACGCTGACACTAGTAGAGTTCCAATTTTTTTTTTTTTCATTGCAATACCGAAACTAAAATTTTTTATGTGTGTCTGAAGGAGTTAAATTGATGGGATTCGTAGCGGGTCTTTGTACTTCGAATTTTTTTAATTCTCGGTGGTTCTACATAATTATGGCGGAAACCATTGACGAATTAGAAGTTTGGGTATGGTAACACCCAACACGACATACCGTAAAATTAATTTTGGTAAATTTTGCTCAGTTCATTTATACATTCAAAAACTTCTGCAAAATACAACAACAGGTTTTATAAATGTTCTTCTTAGTGAGTTTACAAGAGCTGTATTTGCAACACATCTCGAAAAATGTGTGTACTGACCACTTTAAATCGCGAAGTAAAATTTACAAACAACTACGTTCTAGTGAGTGTGTGTTTGAATAACGTGCTACCGAATAATAATCATTAAAATGTGAAGTAAGGGAGACTGTTTCGTTTTAACTTTCATTCAAATATAGAACACTTTATTGCCTTTTTGCCTTATTTTCCTAGGAAATATGGGCATATGCGATGGTGCGGCAATGTGAATTTCCGCTGTTGAGTAATTTTTTTTACCATCCAAACATACTGTAATGATATTTTGTAGACGTGTAATTCCGGTAACTGCTTTCCCGACGCGAGCATTAACAAAACAATAATATATCTTTAAATTATGAATATAAAACTACGCAAATGTGCAATCCGTCTGGAAACATTTGATTAATTTTGAAGTGCAGTAATTTTCTATATCACCAACCTCAAATCTTCTCAAGAGTTTACATGATTATGTTCTTTCCTAAAACAAAATACGTTATTTATTCCTTTTCAAAAGTCACCACAGTGCCTGTTAGGGTCTTGGAGCAGATAAACTTTTTTTTTTTTGCGTGAGTATAATTCCAAAGATTTTTCTTGTGAAATTGAGATTCTAAGGCANGGAGCAGATAAACTTTTTTTTTTTTGCGTGAGTATAATTCCAAAGATTTTTCTTGTGAAATTGAGATTCTAAGGCACGTGTTACTCTTAGATTGCAGACACGCTCTCGTGCCAGATGGGTGCAGATTATCAGCAGTCGAGAAGTTACGCTTTGTCTAAAGAATAATTACATACTCACAAAATACCTACCACAAATTGTATCATTAGCACTGCAGTCTAAGAGTGAGACGGACTTTTTTTTTTTGCCGTGTACTACAGACACCATAAACCTGATGACATTACATCATATACATGTTTGTGTATAATAATAGCGAAATTATTAAGGCCCACTTCCAGTGCTACAAGCAATCAGCGATTGGTTACATTAACATCAAAGAAACCGTCCTGCCATCTGGCTTATGCGAAGTCAGCCATTCTGCGGCTCGATGCTTGTTACTTTCGAGGCACGGAAATTTCGCGCATTAATTAATGTGTTTGGTAAAATTGCGCAGGCAGGCAGACACATGCCCGCGGCTATCATTTCGTTTGCTCTTGGCTGCACCAGACACGTGGTTATCAATTCGACCTCGCTGCACTCGCTGAAGCGACCGCAACGTCAGCGAGTTGTAGGTAACGTACTCACTCGCCATGCCGGCATTTCTTGTATCGCACTTTCCAGCTTTTAAGAAAGAAGAAACATTTCGGAAATGTTTCACTGGTCCTTCAGTTATTTTCCTCACTCTACAGTAAGAACACCCGATCTTCGTAAAAAAAAATTTCCCGTCCACTTGTGTTTCAAAACACTTTTGCGATTGGATGGTTCGTCAGCTGTGTCTGTCCGCCAATTGCAGACTTTCAGCACAGCAGTAACGTATTTCTGTTACTTCTAATCAACTGCAGGTGACCGCATATACTGAAGTCTTAAACTGCCTGGAACTCCTTTCGCGACAAACGTACACTCAGAAATATTAAGGGGAATCCCTAGTAAACAACATTAAACGCCTCGGGGTCACATCCGGCCATAAGAAATAATTGCGACGGCGATGGAAAACAGCATAAACAAGCTTTATGTGTGTTCTATTTCCTCAGAATTTTAAGCAGCGACTATAGGGTTTTAATACAGCGATCTGTTCAGGAAAGATACATCATTGTCGCTATGGTTTAAAACAATGTTTTGAAGAAGAATAAATATCGTAAACAGAGGGCTACTTACAAGTTTCGCTGACTTTGACACTTTTCAACGACCACATTTATGTTTAAATAACCCAATTTATAAACTCGCAACAAAATATCGACTTTAATTTCTGTCCTACTGAAGAGATTAACATTTAAATATTCAATAGTTTTTTTTTAAATTATAATAGACACAACTGTTTTCAATGAGATTCCTACGACAACTGGGGATGATCCTTAAGGTATAATTATAATAAAACAGAAGCAGCATAAAAGTGAAATGTTAAGGTAATTCCTCCCCCCCCCCTTAAAAGCTCAAAGCAGCAGAAAATTAAATAGCCCAATTTTACAAGAGCGAGACAGTTTCAGGACCACCGTTCCACTGGCCGCATCGAATATAGGAATTGTAAAGACTGTGAGAGTTCATTTGAGGCCAGGTTAAGACTTAAAATACGTATGTGTTTAAGAAATGTAATTTTTTTATCATCCATCAGCGCTCAGAGAACAATTAAGTCAGTGAATACTTAACAATGGCAGAGAAAGTGTTCGAAATTGTTATTTACGTCTTGTCGAGCCAAAAACATCGAAAAATCCTCTGAAAACAAACTGTGACGAAAATAAGGTAAACACACGGCTTTCGTCCACCGTCCTCCTTAATGGGTGGGGGACACACGAATTTCGTGAAAAGATTTCACGACCACTTGTATTTCATAACAGCGATGCTCAGATCCACTTTCTTGATTGGACGATCTACGTGTTACGCGTCTTAGGTGTATGCCCGCGAATCACAGACGTACAGTATTGGAGTTGACTAATTCTGCTTGGCCAGCCAAGTGAGAAAGTGTCTTCTCACAAACAAACTCCGCCCATAAAAAAAAAACTGCGGGTATGCCCGTAGCGTATTGAAATCTAGCATATGCGTATATCTTTTCGCAAAATTCGGGTGTCCATATGAATGGGACACGGAGCATGGTGATGGCAGGGCGACGACGTCGGGCACAGCCGGCCGCTACATGCCAGCCGCTGGGAGCGACCTCGGCCCTCCGAGTGACGTCACCAGCGCGGAATCATGGCCGAGGAGGCAAGGTCGGCCGCTCGTAAATTACGGCACATCGCTGACCGCCAACCACAGCCTGCCGGAGGGGGGAGGAGAGGGGGGCAGTTGTCCACTACTGCTCGCGTCTGACAAGCCGCCAAGCTGACTCGCTACTTATCACATTTGTTTTGTAATAAGTGGATATTCTGTTGCTTCATCCGCAACTGCCGTCTCTTCCTGGTCATTATTCCTTTTGATTCATCTATATTTTTACCCTCGCAGTTTCGTTCTTTATTTTCTTTATTATTTTTATTTTATACTGCCGCTGTTTCTTCGACTTAACGTCTGTGCTGAACTTCAAGATAGGTATAATTTGGTGGAAGGAGTGAAGAGGTTTTGGAGCTCTTAACACCGGGGTCTTGAAAGCCGATGAGGACGAAGCGAGGTGAACATGGAGCAACGCCGGAATGCAATGGCGGGGGAAACTTTACAGAAATTAGGCGATATTGTGTACANCGGGAGATTCCAGAGAAAAACCCCGCCGACCAGCGTCACTGTCAAGCAAGATTCCCACACATATTGGTTTTCTGTTCTGCGTTTTGGTTACTTTCCTCTTTTTGGTTATTTTTAATGTTTTAATTTTAATTTTTGTCGTATAGTTTGGTTATCTTTCGAAAAATTGGGTTTTCACATCCATATATTTCTTCTTCAGCACTTGTAGTCAAATTATTTAGTTCAGTATTTTTGTTGTTTATTCTACAAGGTTGTTTTGGTTCGTAAAATTCTCTACTCTTGTTGTGTCGTTTTTCTTCAGACGACGGATAATACCTAACTGCATACCGAATATTATAATTCTTCCCGCTAATTTGCACGGAATAATACTGGCGGGTTTTTGAAACGCTCCTTGAACTTGCCATATGCTTGCCATTTTCAGCATACCATACTGTGTTGAAGCGTGGATGAAGTACTGAATTAGTAAATACGCCATCAGTTTCGTGCGTAAAATCAGATGACGTGATGATTTACCCAACACAATTTACCAATGCGAAGATACCAGTATGACTACAAATATCAGTAACGACTGTTACTCGTGCACTGTTACGCCAACCCCCGTGGTGTAGACAACTGAATCGTGTGAGACACCACGACTCCTGGGTTAGAATTTCACATTCCTGTTGCAAGCCAGGATACATCTTTTATAATATGCTTTTCAGTTCTTCCAAAACACGTTTTCCATCTTCTTATATTTATATCATATTCTGGCATATTATAATTTTCTTTCTACTAAACTTTATTTTTTGTTATTTTATGCGTGTATTTTTTTCGTATGAAGTTAGTATTCTTTTATTTAAGTTGACTACCAAACGACCATGTTCATGTACCTGTTTCTGGTTCTATAATTTTCGAAGGCGATTTACAGAAATTAGGCGATATTGTGTACATTTTATGTTTTATCTGAATTCATAATCTACTTCTTGTATTACAGATATATTTTTAATGGAGAAACTGTATTAGGCAATTTATTCATAATTTCCGTTTGTCTTCTGCAGGAACTTGATACAACTAATTTTTTATCACGTATTTATATAAGTGCAGTTTTAGCTGGTATAATGGCATCTGATAACTGAAATTTATCTAGTTGCGTGTGCCTTTTTCAGGTGGCAGTTTAGGTTGAGTTTTAGTCTGTCCGAGAAAACCTACAATTAACGGCAACATCTGCCACGTTTTCCATTTTAAGGGAAAAACCTGGATTTGATCCCACCGGTAGTCGGACGCGGTTTGTTATGGTGGGAGACGGGTAGTCTTGTCACCGCATCACCGTGGCCCCTATAATCTTGATTTATTTTAACCCCTAATAATATTTGCTCGCACAAATGCTTTGTTGAACTTTCCTATCCATGAACGGCGAACAGCTCGTATCAAAGAGACAGCTACGTAATTTCGGCTGTAAGTAGTTGGACGCTCTGCAGCATTGTGATTTACTACCCAGCAAGCAAGCCCGCGACATCTGTCCTTCGCCTTGCTACTCGATATGTGGCGAACGCGCGATGTGTGCGTGCGTGTGTGTGACCGCCGGTCCTAGCCACATAAGCGCGACGCCTCGACTATCACGGCCGCCAGAGGACCTCGGAAGAGAGACGATTGTGTGAGAAGTGTTATATGGGCCTGGCGTGCAGCGAGGATACTGCGCCTGACACGCAGGCAACACGTTGCGCACTCCAGCTGTGCGGATAACCCGTCGACCAGGGTGCGTCACGAGTGGCGACGTAGCTGCTGTCGCTCTACCCAGAGCCGCTTATGCCGCGTACAGTGGAGTGGAGAGATTTGGACGCTTAGGGATAAGCGAGATGAAGATGGAGCAGCGCCGGAATGCGAGGGCGGAGGAAACGGAAGATCTCAGAGAAAACCCGTCGACCAGCGGCAAGGTCCGGCACGATTCCCGCATGCGAAAAATCCGCAGGGAATCGAACCCGGTTCATCTCAGCGGGAGGCGAGTAATCTAACCATTACACCTCCGCGGCCCCGCGAATTGCANGAGAAAACCCGTCGACCAGCGGCAAGGTCCGGCACGATTCCCGCATGCGAAAAATCCGCAGGGAATCGAACCCGGTTCATCTCAGCGGGAGGCGAGTAATCTAACCATTACACCTCCGCGGCCCCGCGAATTGCAGTCGCACACGCCAGTAAAATGGTGTCACTGGCCACCAACATTTCGGAACGCCGTTCACCAATCAGCGCCTGGTATTTCACTTGATAGCCGGCAGCCCAGCCAATAGGGAACTTTCCGCGGCACGCAGTAGACAATCTGACACAAGGCCCACTTCCAGATAGTCGCGCAGCCAATCAGCTATTCGGTACTTCCGCATCTAAGGGACTACCACGCAATTTCGGCCCTGTGTACTTATTTACACTGTAACTGATACGTGAAAAGTTTAAGTGGAGGGGGAGGAGCTGATGCCCCCTCTCCATCGAGCCAACACAGATAAACAAACACAGTGATTAAGACCTGGCAGTGATAAATGATAACGCAATCGGAAGTCGACGATAAGGAAATTAATGAGTACGAAACCAGGAGCAATACGAAATTAGCCAATGAATAAGGTGTTAACCGCACCCCGACTTACTGGAAGAAACCTGGCTATGTGTTACGACAAATCACGAAAGCTAAAGGATTAAAACGAAGATACGAATTTGCACTTTATCCTTTTCTTTTGTGGGAATCCCGCTCATTTTCTTCAGTATGGTTCTGTATTCGGGGTCCGAAATTTTCATGTGTGTGAAATCTGACTGTGGTTCAGGACTGGACTTCTTTTTTCCCTTTACTATTACACATTCCCACGCAGTGACGAATCGTCTTAGAATACCCAATAATCCTTGGGTGCATTGCGGTCTTCTGAGGCCCAACCCAGCCTTTGCAATGAACACTTCATCTACTTCAGAGGGATTTGGTGTACTTCCTTTTTAAATTAAATTAAATGATAAAACTGAAATACGGTATTCCTACACTGATGTATTGTTAACCCTTCTCGAAATACTCATGGCCAGAGTAAAAATGCTGATTTTGCAAATGTTTTCAAAGTACGTACGAAAAAAATCACTGCGTCGAACCAGGCCTCACTCCCGGCGGAATGCAGTCCAGACGTTTCGCGCGTGGGAACCGTTCCGGACGATTACGCTGGGCGGCGTGTTTTCTCGGGGATCTCTCCCAACCTCCAGTGCATTCCGGCGCTGCTCCATGCTCACCTCGCTTCACCCTCATCGGCTCTAATGACCTCGTAGCTAAGAACCACCTTAAGTTCTCCACTTCGCTCTTCCCAGAAACGCACACATACGCTGCACGCAACAATAGTGGTGTCAAAGCAAATTCGTTTTCCCCTTGAACAATTCTTCACTGTTGCAGGTATACCTGCGAGGCCGACCCGGTTCCACAGAATACCTACGAATGCCGAGACGGAACTACTGCTTGTATCGCGATCTCTAGCCGCCGTTGCCAGCAAACCCGGCATAAAGTCATTCACTAACCCGTGTCTGGAGACGACCTGGTTAGAAAAAGGTGTAAATCAGTAGGAGGGGTTTTTAATAAAACGTAGTAGCCAATCAGACACGAGGAATTGTACTGGAAGCTCGCGCAGCCAGTAAGCAACACCGCACACGTCGTTGGTTATCAAACTTTACTTTACCACGATCTACTATGTGTAGACTGCCAAACTAACACTTTTTACATTCAAGGTCCAAACATACAAATAACAATTTAACAACTCATTAAAAAAATTAACAATACATTTAATTTTGCAATATTTACTAGTACGAAAAAACATGAAATGTCATCAAACAAAAAAAAAGTGTTAAAAATAAACGGACAAACAACATATCAGTATTTATATCTAAAGTGCCTAGGCACCTTAAATCGAAGAAAACTAATGGTACATTACAAAGTTCCGTGGACAACTCACGGCTACTCAGTTTTCCCATCAGGCCAATGACTAAGGGCAGGAAAGTTTTGCGTTTTAAAGGAACTGTAGGCTAAATCCCACTGTCTTATGCAGTTCTGTGCCTCAGCTTTCTGTTAACTGCCTGCTGCACCAGTGTGTAGCGAGTTCTGCCTCACACCACGGGACTCATTGCTTATATCCTTGCAGGTTTGTTATTGGCTCAGAGTTCCCCTGGGCGAGTCTAATAAACTGTGGTTCAGTTTCAAATACAATAGCAATGTACAGACAGGTCTTTGAAGTCTAGCTTGTCCTAAAAAAGAATTCACGAAATTCCCCATTCCCTACCAATTACAAACAAATAAGAGACTTGACGGCTCACACTCACTTATTACGAAATCGCGACTCACTTATGCATCGTGGGTGTATTTATGTAAAGATGTAATAAATTAAATATTATATAATAATATTATTAGTTTTACACTGGTTATAGTTACAGCTGACGAAATAAGTAACTGAATTCAAAAGTGCAAATTAGAAAAATTAATGATAAAATATCTTGCCCGCGAGTCTGGCAGGCCGCAAATTGATTAGCGATAGGGTGGTCCGCGGACACAGTTTGAATACCACTGCCATACACCTGCACCAGAGGGAGAGCCACGCCGTTTCGATTGTGCAGACTTTGTTATTCCGTGGCGGGCCTATATTATGCGCGGCGACCTCCATCAGTCGTGGGGTCGATGTGGTGTGTCACTAAACCTCGCCACGGTCGAGTCGCTGCCAGGGAACGTCCACCCCACCCCCTCGCAGGCCCGCTATCACGTTGCCGCATGGCAGAGGGGTGCTCGTGGATTGCCCCCCGTGATCGTGGTGATGAGCCCGCACACGTGACATGCATGCCGCCCAGCCCCGCGCCTGCGCTGCCAGTACAATCAGGTGTGCAATTTGCCGCTCATCAGCGTCCCAGTGGAATGTGATCACGCATCGCGGCCGTTCCGCTCCTCCTAGATAAAGGCTTTTCGCGATGAAGTAAACACTTTTTAAATCAACATTTGAAACAAAATCGCCTCCCCTTAAATAAATAGGGGCCGCGGTGGCTCAGCGGTTACACTGGTGGCCTCCCACATAGGCGTGCCGAGTTCAATTCCCGGCCGGGTCACTCCCGTATTTTCGCAAGTGGAAATGGATGCCGCAGGTCGGCTGGTTTCATCGGGGATCTCCTGTTTCACCCGCCCTTGCATTCCGGCACTGCTCCATTCTCTCCTCATCTCACCCTCATTGGCTCTGAAGACCTCGTTGTTAAGAGCAACCTAAATCTCTCAACTCAACTCTACTTAAATACATATGTGCGAAAGTACATACTTCCAAACAATTTCAAAGTTAAGGTGGCATCTAATTCATAAAACGAAATCCAGGACTTGGCGTTGTATTGGGAGTGTAAAGTTACAATATATGGCTACTGATATTTGTGTTTCTTGTTTTATTCACGAGAGCACGAATCTGCGTATTATCAACACATTTATTTCCTAAAAATTTCATTGTTCCACTTGGATGGTTCATAAATAAATAGAACAGGTCCATAGCAATGTTAATTTTACACATGGCAGAAGAATGCGAAATGAGAAGCAAAGTAGATTCCAAGCAGGGCTTTCTAAAGCGTTCAGAGTTAGCCCTGATTTTCCCAAAACAGCTTGTATATGACGCAATGCAAAACCCGTGCAGGTTGGAACTTTCATACTAAATCTCACGCGAGAATATCTCGTCCAAGGCAGATGTCGTACGAAAGCAAGATATACCTAGAGCATGTCCTATTTTCAGGACAGCTTTGCAGAAACTAGTGATGCTATTAGTCATTTACTGGTAGACATGTAACCAGCATAGAGAATGTAGCTTTGCGAAGAGGAATGAGGCGAAAAATATTAATTGTGAAGAACTCTTGAAAATTTTGTTTTGAAGATGTAGTTAAGTTCAGATAGCGTTGATTGTTGGATGAGTACAAGAAATATCCTGTTTTAGTTACTAAGTCCCTTGCATTCCGGCACATGCTCCATGATCATTTCGCTTCACCCTCATCGGCTATCAAGATCCAGATGTTAGGAGCCGCCCAAACCTATCCACTCTCTCCACTCTCCAGAGAAATTAAACTTGTGGAAAATGCTATCAATCAACTACTGCCGAAAGATTGAAATGATCTTGGAACTAGTGCCTGCGACAGTGGAATCTACTTTCCTTGCTTTATTTTACATAGAGTTGACTAGCTGTCGTTACTTCTCCAACCTAGTTTTCGTGTCCGTCTGTTATTTTTCTCAGATTCGGTGATCACACTTTCATTTTTATTGTCTTATTTGTACACGGTATATCACTTAACACCACCGTTACTTCTGTCCTACAGGGACAATAAAGAAGAGAAAGGCTCGTCGAAGGCTTGCTAAGCAACATCCTCTACTAATGGCGAGTAAATAGCGCATCGATCACTCAGGACGTCATCACAAAAGAGGCGAGAAAATGGACTGTTATGACACGAATGTTGTCAGACGCGACAGGAATAGTGTCTTTACATGTGTATTCTTTAGTGTTTAGATCTTTCGTAAGTAAACAGAACGTTAAGAGGTTTTTTTCAAGTTCATCCACCGTGAGGTATCGCGAGGCAACCAGCTTTTCAGTCAGTACTTTACTTATTTGGTATACCATGTAGAAAAATGCATGGTTGACAATGTCTCAGCCCGTGCGTGATGATTCTCGTGTCTAAATTGTAATATAGTTGCCGTGCTTTACGCGTGGATTTACACACACAGTGCTAAAAATTAATCTATATTTTCCGAGTCTAAAAGTGTGGTTTGTTCTCTGCATACTTCTCAATCAATTATTTATAAAAACCACTCATAATTAACTCTAAATCCGAGTCGATGGTATCGGTTAGTGAAAAACAAAAGTCACCGTAAATCAGTTAACAAGCCAAACCCGTCTTGGCCGATCACTCGTATGAACTAGGAACCAGGGCGTTGGTGTACCGAAGTGCACTGGATTACAGTAGAAATAATTGTTACGTCGAAGAATTTCAGCCGCTTTAAAAATCAGTGAGAAGCCAGTAATTTACAGTGAGGCCATTTTCACGTTTTGAAGTGTGCGTCCGTTCGCATCAAGTTGAAGTGCAAAGACGTGGGATATTGTAACATTAGTGAGCATAAAATCACGCTCCAGTTTACAGTGCGCATGAGTGTAAAGCTGTGGTGGTTCTACGCCGAGCGAAATGGAACAACTAAGCCTCCAGGAAACACACACAAAAACTCAATGACACAAAGCAATGGGAAGACATGTTTTCAAGCAGTGCAAACTAAGCCGTGATAAATTTTGAAGTATTGTGACCCTTGCATTTATCGCTGACTACTAAATTTCTTATTTATCTGAGAATAAAATAACCTCATTTTGCCCAAAACTGGAGAATACTTTTATCGTTACCCAAAAGCATGTGAAACCGTTGGAGTTTGAGAAATGAGTAGAAACCCAGAAATTTCCCGGATTCATTTAGCAAACAGCTAGACGCCAAAATCATTAATGTACTAGAACCTCAACTAGTTGCTCATTGGCTACTGCCCAAGTTTTGCCCTGGAATAGGTAGCACGAGATTTGGTGCTACCTATTCTTGCAGTTCAGTTATTGGGTCGAATTCGTTGAGGGCGTGGCTTACAAACTGCGACCCAATTGGAGAAGGAAGTCAAATGTACGCGAGTTTGAAGTGTAGCTTGTCCTCAAATAAATTCGCGACATTTCCGTGTCTCTTTAAATGAGCGACGGTGTGCGGCGGGGCGGGCCGGTGCTGTCCCTGGCGGCTGGGAGGGGAACTACGGCGAGGATGATCTGCGACCATGCTCGCTCGCCTGCCGCAAGTTATTTTCGGTTGTCGTTGCCGAGCAGAGCAGCGGCAGTTTACTACAGCCGTCACGGACCACGTCGACCCACCCTGCACCACTCCACCGTCACCAACAACTCGCCTCGCACTCCACTCCTGCCAACTGACTGGCCTCAGCTCTTCCTCGGTCCGTAGTAAAATACTAAGGGAAAACATACTGAAGTCTTCACTAAGTTACCGACACTTCCTTTACTCGGTAATGAACTTTCCCTCATATCCACGGAACTTCCTGGGAACTTCAAGGAAATAACCGCATTTCTACGCATTAATTTAAATTTTATTTGCAGTTTATGCAGATATACTACGACAAGAATAACAAAGCACACCAAATAAATAAAATAGCCTTTTTTTATCCTGCAGCCGGATTTGAATACGAATCAATATTATACTAAACCAAAGTCATATAAAATTAACTTCTTTATCTACGTATATTGTAGCAAAAACTGTCAGCAAATAATAAGATTGTCTCATCATTAAGGACCGCGTTTCGATTTATTATCAAATATCACATTCCCATAAATATTTTCGTGAATTCAACTGGAATTTATAAAAGAGAACTTCAACGCTCAGTTTAAAACGAAATATTAAGAATGGACTAAATCATTTCCAAACACTTATCTCAATCTGGACAGTAAAATAATTGGAATGGTGTTAAGTAGCGAACATCGGTGGTTTGACAAGCCACGTATAATTCGGAGATTGAAATTTTACTCTGATCATCTAAATGGTCAGAAATCAAAACTTACAACGAAAGCCCATCGTCATCAATTTATAGGCTTCTCAACCTACGGTCNACTACGACAAGAATAACAAAGCACACCAAATAAATAAAATAGCCTTTTTTTATCCTGCAGCCGGATTTGAATACGAATCAATATTATACTAAACCAAAGTCATATAAAATCAACTTCTTTATCTACGTATATTGTAGGTATATTGTAGCAAAAACTGTCAGCAAATAATAAGATTGTCTCATCATTAAGGACCGCGTTTCGATTTATTATCAANGTATATTGTAGCAAAAACTGTCAGCAAATAATAAGATTGTCTCATCATTAAGGACCGCGTTTCGATTTATTATCAAATATCACATTCCCATAAATATTTTCGTGAATTCAACTGGAATTTATAAAAGAGAACTTCAACGCTCAGTTTAAAACGAAATATTAAGAATGGACTAAATCATTTCCAAACACTTATCTCAATCTGGACAGTAAAATAATTGGAATGGTGTTAAGTAGCGAACATCGGTGGTTTGACAAGCCACGTATAATTCGGAGATTGAAATTTTACTCTGATCATCTAAATGGTCAGAAATCAAAACTTACAACGAAAGCCCATCGTCATCAATTTATAGGCTTCTCAACCTACGGTCTTTAAGGCAAATGAAATACTCTTTAATTATTAAAAGAACAGTTTAAGTATATATTCTTGTCGCGGTGCAGCCATTCGTACGGCTATGCAGGGAAATCAAAGGATGCGAACGTTGCTGAATATTGTAGGTTAGCTCTAAGGTTACCATTTTATTCTTCTTTTTTCAGATTTGCAATGGACACTTCCAACTATTCGCAGTACAATGATAATGAAAAATTGTTATATAAAAGGGACAGTTTCAAATACTAGTACAAGTCAGTATTATAGATCATTCAACATATTCTCGAACATATACAAAAATATAAGTAGCAACTATAGTCAAACGTAGCTGAAATCGCGAAAGAGGTAAATTACTGATACTGTGTTTTATTAATATTCAATTTATTTTCTGAGAAGTCCAAGATACGGGATATACACTGAGGTGACAAAAGTCATGGGATAGCAATATGCAAATATACAGATGACAGTAGTATCGCGTACCAAATGTATAAATGNGAGGTGACAAAAGTCATGGGATAGCAATATGCAAATATACAGATGACAGTAGTATCGCGTACCAAATGTATAAATGGGCAGTGCATTGGTTGGGCTTTCATTTGTAGTCAAGTGATTCATGTGAAAAGGTTTCTGACGTGATTATGGCCGCACGACGGGAATTAACAGACTTTGAACGCGGAATGGTAGTTGGAGCTAGACGCATGAGACATTCAATTTCGGAAATGGTTAGGGAATTCAACATTCCCAGATACACAGTGTCAAGAGTGTGCCGAGAATACCTAATTTCAGGCATAACCTCCCACCATGGACAACGCAGTGGCCAACCGCTTGCACTTAATGACCGAGACCAACGACGTGTGCGCAGAATGGTCAGTGTTAAGAGACAAGCAACACTGTGTGAAATAACCACAGGAATCAATGTGGGACGTACGACGGACGTGTCTGTTAGGATAGTGCGGTGAACTTCGGCTTTACTGGGCTGTGCCAACAGAAGACCGACTCGAGTACATTTACTAACAGCATGACATCGCCTGCAGCGCCTCGCCTGGGCTCGTGACCATATCGGTTGGACCCTAGACGACTGGAAAACCGTGGCTTGGTCAGATGAGTCCCGATTTCAGTTGGTAAGAGCTGATGGTAGGGTTCGAGTGTGCCGCAGACCCCACGAACCCATAGAACCCAAGTTGTCAACAAGGAACTGAGCAAGCTGGTGGTGGCTCCATAATGGTGTGGGCTGTTTTTACATGGAAAGGACTGGGTCCTCTGGTCCAACTGAACCGATCATTGACTGGAAAGGGTTATGTTCAGCTACTTGGAGAACACTTGCAGCCGTTCATGGACTTCATGTACCCAAATAACGATGGAATTTGTATGGATGACAATGCGCCATGTCACTGGGCCAAAACTGTTCTCGATTGGTTTGAAGAATATTCTGGACAATTCCAGCGAATGATTTGGCCACCAAGATCGCTCGACATGAATCCCATCGAATNAATTTGTATGGATGACAATGCGCCATGTCACTGGGCCAAAACTGTTCTCGATTGGTTTGAAGAATATTCTGGACAATTCCAGCGAATGATTTGGCCACCAAGATCGCTCGACATGAATCCCATCGAATATTTATGGGACATAATCGAGAAGTCAGTTCGTGCACAAACTCCTGCACCGGAAACACTTTCGCAATTATGGACGTCTATAGAGGCAGCATGGCTCAATATTTCTGCCGAGGACTTCCAACGACTTGTTGAGTCCATGCCACATCGAGTTGCTGCACTTCGCCGGGCAAAAGGAGGTCCGACACGATATTAGGAGATATCCCATGACTTTTGTCGCCTCAGTGTATATTCATCACCTAGGTGGCGCTAGTGTATTAATTTACCCACCAGGCGAGTTGTCGATTTAGCCACGAGGCGGCAGTCATATTTGTTTATGTTTTTAAAGTCTAGGTTGCACTGTCTATGCCGTCCATACAGAGGTGACAAAAGTCATGGGATAGCAATATGCAAATATACAGATGACAGTAGTATCGCGTACCAAATGTATAAATGGGCAGTGCATTGGTTGGGCTTTCATTTGTAGTCAAGTGATTCATGTGAAAAGAATTCTAACGTGATTATGGCCGCACGACAGGAATTACCAGACTTTGAACGCGGAATGGTAGTTGGAGCTAGACGCATGAGACATTCAATTTCGGAAATGGTTAGGGAATTCAACATTCCCAGATACACAGTGTCAAGAGTGTGCCGAGAATACCTAATTTCAGGCATAACCTCCCACCATGGACAACGCAGTGGCCAACCGCTTGCACTTAATGACCGAGACCAACGACGTGTGCGCAGAATGGTCAGTGTTAAGAGACAAGCAACACTGTGTGAAATAACCACAGGAATCAATGTGGGACGTACGACGGACGTGTCTGTTAGGATAGTGCGGTGAACTTCGGCTTTACTGGGCTGTGCCAACAGAAGACCGACTCGAGTACATTTACTAACAGCATGACATCGCCTGCAGCGCCTCGCCTGGGCTCGTGACCATATCGGTTGGACCCTAGACGACTGGAAAACCGTGGCTTGGTCAGATGAGTCCCGATTTCAGTTGGTAAGAGCTGATGGTAGGGTTCGAGTGTGCCGCAGACCCCACGAACCCATAGAACCCAAGTTGTCAACAAGGAACTGAGCAAGCTGGTGGTGGCTCCATAATGGTGTGGGCTGTTTTTACATGGAAAGGACTGGGTCCTCTGGTCCAACTGAACCGATCATTGGCTGGAAAGGGTTATGTTCAGCTACTTGGAAACCACTTGTAGCCATTCATGAACTTCATGTACCCAAACAACGATTGAATTTATTATGGATGACAATGCACCATGTCGCCGGGCCACAAATGTTCGCGATTGGTTTGAAGAACATTCTGAACAATTCCAGCGAATGATTTGGCCACTAAGATCGCTCGACATGAATCCCATCGAAAATTTATGGGACATAATCGAGAAGTCAGTTCGTGCACAAACTCTTGCACCGGCAACACTTTCGCAATTATGGATGTCTATAGAGGCAGCATGGCTCAATATTTCTGCCGAGGACTTCCAACGACTTGTTGAGTTCATGCCACGTCAAGTTGCTGTACTTCGCTGGGCAAAAGGAGGTCCGACACGATATTAGGAGGTATCCCATGACTTTTGTCTCCTCAGTGTATATGAAACCTAATATGGCGGTCTAACGAAAGTGAGAGATAAACTTCAGTAAAATGTATAAACAAATGACAAACGAAAAAAACCGAGATGGCGGACAGTGGTCGTGACGCCTACCAATATGGCGGATAATTCTTAATATTTTTGTACAAAATTTTTATAAATTGTTTGGACATTTTTATTTTTTTATATTTTCTTGGTTTTCAAAGTCAAAGGTCACCGGTCCAAGGTCACCTGGTTCTAAGATGGCCACCTGCCGACAGGAATGACAGAGCGCGAACAGCTCCGACGCTCCGGTCCCAGGTCCCGTTGTGCAAAAGTCCCCATAATCCCTCTACTATAGAACAAGAAATATTTGTGATATTATTTATATACAGCGCAACAAGTGCATGAAAATCCAGAGCCTTTTTTTTTTTTCACATGTCAAACGTGCGACTACGTTTACTAGCGTCAACCATTATTAAATTAGAGGTGCAGAAACTTTCGCAAAACAGATACGCACAAGGAATACTCCTTCAAGGAAATAGTATTGAGACCTTGATGTCTACAGTACCGGCCATAATTATCCTTAAGGCTCAGTTTCACCCCTTATACAGTAATTATTCGTTTTAGTGTTGTAACAGAAGGGTCAGGGTCATTACTGAAAATGTTTCATTGTAAAAGCATTGCATTTCATGTTTCTTAGCAAATGTTTGTACCTGATTATTAATAGGTGTTCCCTAGTTGTCATTAAAATGTGAAGATGAATTTATATATAAAATTTTGTATTAAGTTAATTATTGTATAAATAAGCGTTAGTAGTTCATATATTATGTCTGTAATTATGCGTATAGGCTATTCGCGGTAAAGTGAGCACTTTTGAAAGCCCTCTCATTTGGAATAATAGTCAATAAATATGTTTTATTTTAGTCTTAAACGTAAACTTTTGAGTGCGGTGGAATATACACGCTGTGTTTATTACTTACATAGCAATATTTATTTTTAAAAAAAGTGGTTAATAAATAAAAAAAATGGCTGAAAGAAAAAAAAACTAGGGCCCCAAAAGTGCTTAGCTAAGCTTCTGGTGTCACATTTTTCAATAAATCATCCTAAAGTTGAATCAGGAAGAACTGTATAGTCAAAAATTCAATATGGCGGGTGACACGGGCTCTTAAATGAAACGCCACTTCATAAGGTAAAAATTGTGTTTAAAATGAGCAAGTTCGGGGAAAGTTTCCTAGCGGGAAGTCTGTAACGCCATGACATTACCGGGTACTAGTATTGTGCCAGTAGCTGGCTGCGAACTCACGGGATTATTCTGCAAACAGATGAAGGTGCGACGAGGATAACGCAAGCTTCCCGGAAGGTAATACCGGTCCTGGTGGAGGCGGGTGAGGGGCCCGCCCACAGTCTCCACATCCTGCGTTCGATGTAACGTGGACCGCCGGCTTATTACAAACGGAACGAGTTGCACGGAACAGCACGCTGTTAAAATTTCCTTTAATTACCGGAGGTTTTGCACGAAATGCTAACATTGCCCACGGTTGCGAACAACAGAACTACGTCTACTGGAGCACCTCTTCTGGTGGGACATTTAACCTGAAATTAACGTTTGTACAGTAGACACGAAGAAAAAACTTTTTTAATTTTTTCGGCGTGTTGTCTATCGTTAGCGATGATGGTTTATCGCGGGAAAAGTTGAATGTTTGGTAGGATTCAAAGTACTCTACACATGTCCGACAGTTTTTTTTCTTATTGACAGTCATGCCTGTATGAAGCTACTACCCCATTTCACTGGGCAAGCGAGGATTCTGATGCTATAAGGCAGGACGTTCGTGATTGGTACGCAAACAACTTAGCCGAGTCAAAAACTTGTTCATCCCATCATGAAAGAATAAACTAGATGGAGTGTTGTAGAAGATATGTTGGCTCAAAAAATTTCCTCGATTTTCAATAATTTCTACGTATCTTATATGTGCGCATCAGTATTAATGAGGAGTTTGACGTGTCGCCGTCCATGATTGGGTAGCGTGCTGTTGTTTGCTTACGAATCACGGACGTTCGATCATGGCTCCGTCAAACGAAAAAATCATTTCTCACACAGCAAAGATGCCAGCAGCAAACGAAATGCTTGGCCGAGGCTCCGAAACATGGAGCCTATGCATCAGATCCCCCACAAAAGTCCAGGTCAAAGGTCAAATTTGCAGATTTGGAGGGAAATTCCGAGTGAAATTTTATGCATTTTGAGTGTTTTCCGGAGAAACGGGACATTTGAGATGACTTTCAAGGTGATCTCTGGTCCTCTGCCAGATGCCATGGGCTCCGAGGCTCCGAAGCCTGCAGCCTGTGCCAGCTCTCTCAATATCCATCTACTTGAAAGGGTTAACATTCCGCCGTGCAGGGTGATATTTTCACTTCAGAACAGATAAGTATACAGAAGCAAATTGGCAAGACGCTCCCTTCAATGAAGGCGTGTGCCCATTCGCCGAGTGGTTGCGCGAGGCTCCGGAACGTGCCTTGTCTTATTGGCTACTGTGTTCAGTGAAATATTTATTGTTGGCTGGGCTGCGGATTTGCAAGTTATTTTAGCAGGTGCTGATTGGCGAAAGATTTTCCGACATGTTGTTGGTCAGTGTTGCCACTTTGCTCGTGTGTGCAGCCTGATGGAGTTCGCGGTATACGCCGCCGTTTAACCTCTGTATTCTTAAAAAGAGTATTTGATACGAAAAAAAATATTATTTTATATTTGTACAAACCATTGTTCAACTTGTACGCATTGTATGTAATGCCATTTCCCTGGGATATTTTAAAAATAATTTTATGTCAAATACAATTTTTTTCCGTTTTTTTGTAGTCATAATAAAAAATGCTAATTAAGTTGCACAAATGAAAAAAAATACAAAGTAAACTAATGCCGTGGGCTACCGCGTGACACATATGTAATCACCATATAACAGGCCATATATATTATAAGAAACGTTAGATATAAAGACATTTTTGCATAATTTTTAACATTAAAAAAAAATGTATGAACTGTTATTTGGTAATTACATTAGTTTACATTGTAAATATTTGCATTTGTACAACTTAAATAGTATTTGATATTATGGCTGAAGCAAAAAAGAAAAATTTTGGATTTAACATTAACAATTTTAACGATATTAAGTGTATTTTTTTTATTTGAGGAAAATGTCATTACATACTATGCGTACAAGTTGAACAATGTTTGAAACAATTATAAAGTTTTTTTTTTTGTATATAACACCCTCAAGACGGTGGCCTGCTTGCAGCTGTTCTCTTGCTTGAGTTCCCCAAGCGCGGGAGCGATAAGGGCGACACTGCCACGGCATCAAGTGCGTTATCGCCGCTAAGCTCACAGCACTGCACTGGTGCGCAGTGTCCTCGTTATGATGCGTATTAACTATGAGACTTTAAACTGTGGCCCTATCATTTAATTGGTAGAACTTCTGTAACAAAGTTCAATACAGGCTCCTCCGATCTTAGTTTCGCTCGCGTCAAGGAAGTGGGTTTTAAGGTGCAACAGCTCACAAAAAGATGATTTTAACGATAATAGTGGAATCCAAAATAATATTTATAGCTTAAGTGACATCTTGAATGTACTATTCCATCCTCGTCTAAGTATGTGTGTTCTTTTCGCAGGTAATCGTATCGAGGAAATTTTTAATTGTTTGGTTATTTCTTCTTTTTTTACTTGTAGCGACGCAGTTCAAGCGTTAGGTAGGCAAACACCTTAAGTATTGATTATTGACTTAATATTATGTTTTTAAGCACCCTTTAGATTTCCTGAATAACTATAGGAAATTTTTTTTCACCACGCATAAACCCGGTTGGGGAAGGGGCTGAAGGTTGGGAAGGAGGGGGGGATGTAAGTTGTCACGACTTGGCGTCGCTTGCACAGTGCAGCTGAGACACGTATCAAGGCCGTGTTACACGAGCCATATAATACATAGCCGTCATGCTGCTTGCGTCACTGCCGCGCATAGCATAAACACGCTGACTGTTAGAAATATCGTATAGCCCGTTCACTATCAAATGACTACTAGCTAATTCCGGCCACGTGGTATTTATTTTTTTAAATCATATCACGGTAGTGCAAATTTTGTTTACACTTTTCATTTGGGCCGACGAGTATGATGTACGGTAGACTTTCCGAAATCTTTATTGTATGAGTGTTGTTAGATTCAAAAAACTCTATAGCTACCAGCATAAAAAAAATACTTCTTTTCAAGTACTACCTGTTACAAAATAATCCAGACCGTGAAAATTAACTTATTAAGACTTTTGGAAGCTACTGTGTACACTCTGTGGTGCCAAAAATTTATAAGGACCTTCTTAAATTGAATGTGTGACAAAAACTGATCAACTACAACATGTAAGATATTAATCCCACCCAACGGAAGTACTAACCAGACATATATATAATAATGCAGTGAAAGATAATACTATAGTTTAAGGTTTTAAGTCGTACTAAAATAATAAATAGTTCTTGGATTCGTTTTGTACACATACTAACAGGAATTGGGGTAATATTGTTATCTCAGAATTTCACAGTTTTACGTATCCTATGCATGCACACTGTCGTATGGCCCTTATCAATGTTAATGTTTACACGTGACCGTCGAGTGTATAGTGTGGGCTGAAAGAATAAATTAAGCATGGTTTTCAAAAGCGCATAGTTCAGCGGGAAATGCGACATGCGTGTTCGCCTGTACTGCTGCTGCCTGGCACACAGTGGTAGCACAGGTCTGCCTACCTGCCAGGCGCTCCAAACCCATCCTGCACGTTTCCTCACATGCTACAGCCGCAATTGCGAAATGTTCAGTCAACAAAACATTCTCACCGACAAACGCGTGAGACAGTCTAGCCTGGGACGATCAACACGCAATTACGAGATGCATCGAATAAAGCTGTATGCGATGTGATCGATGTCCACTATGCGATTAGTGTCGGCGTCGAGTAGGATACAAAGACAGATGTGTTAACACGACTGTGCTACGGGAGAACCTTACCCAGGTTATACAGTACTACCTGCGTTAGAACACATTATACCAGCACTTTCACATTCTCGAGTAGATAATAACCACGGGGTAGTCGATTAGGTGCGTAGTTTAGTCTTATTTCATGACAGACCTACGTTTCATAGGGAAAATTTCTGATCGCATCGTTATTTCAAAGTTATTGCAGGCGGTCTCCCTCTGCCAGAATATACATCTCAATGGTTTCTGCTGAATCACTAGCTTTTAAATAGTCTCAAGAGAATATGCACACAAGACAAATTAAGAGATGTGATGATGAATATAACTGTACAATGCATGCTCCTGGTACCATCATCATAGTTTAAGTACGGGGACGGAATACGTGTTTAAACATATTAAAAGAGAGGATGTGTAACGATAAGTTCAGAAAGAAATATACTTTTCAAATATGTGCAGGATGGCGGTGAATTGGGCTTTCCGAAATCCATGCTTAGAATATTTTTCCCTGCTCAAATTTGTATCCTTCCAAAATCCATAATAAATGATGGGCAAAAAATTAGACACAATCATAATCCTACTCTATTTTATTAATTCCATTGTGGTACGAATTTTTACTGAATAATTTTCAAGAAATTATACTTTTGTTTTAGATTTACAAAAATACATTACATAGGTTCATTTCCAAACTGTATTTATTTAAACAAATGTTGAGTAGAATTAAGGTTTAGGGTTACATATACTATTACATCAATTCACGTTGATTGTCCAAGAAATTTGTGGTATAAAATATTGAACCAACTGACTTCTGGGAAATATCAGCGAAGTCTGCCTTCCGGCGAGCAGAAATTTCGGCGCGAGCTGACTTTCCCGCGATACTAGTGCGGAAAACGAGGACTGTTTCTGTTTGGCTGTTAATAGCATAAACAAGCTTCAAGTAGGTTCTGTTTCGTCATAATTCTAAGCGGTGACTAAAGGGTTTCACTACGGCGTTGTCACTGTAGTTGAAAACACTGTTCTGCAGAAGAATAAGTATCGTAAACAGAGGGCTACGTATAGCAATTTTTGACGACCTTGGCACTTTTCATATAACCAAATTTAGGAATCGGCAACAAAATATCGACATTCATTTTCTGTCCTGAAAAAAAAAGTGCATTGAAGTATTGTATAGTTAATTTTTATATTAGAATAGACACAACTGTTTAAAATGACATCCATATGACAACTAGAAATGGTCCCTTAACTTCGTTATGAGCATATGTTCAGCAGAACAATAGTAACTAAATTCCTATCCTTATATTTGTTCTTCGTGCTTTTCATGGTCCCAAACAAATCGCCCGCCTAGGTTTCCGTTCAAACGAAATAACAGCTGTGTATGTCACCGAGAAACCAGCATGGGACAGCCTGTTTTGTAGATCACCATGAACTATCACCTTTGTTTGCGTCTCGGTAATAAAAAAAAGGCGTTTGTAGACACTTTCGTGACTCTTAGTTGTGTGATGGAGAATANAGAAACCAGCATGGGACAGCCTGTTTTGTAGATCACCATGAACTATCACCTTTGTTTGCGTCTCGGTAATAAAAAAAGGCGTTTGTAGACACTTTCGTGACTCTTAGTTGTGTGATGGAGAATACTCGTTTCTTGTCGTGATGTCGGAAATGGCCTTGCAACAAAAACGTGTGAAAAATCCGTCAATGCACTGTAATGGTGCAATCCTCCATGTGGTTACAGTCACCAACGCAAATATGTAAAAGTGCTTCAACAGCAAGCATTTTTTAAAATTACGAGTAAGTAGTGCGGAGCGGACATATTTTCCATACATTCGTCGTGTGCTCGTTTTCGTGTATCTCAGCAAACATAACGGGGGAACGACTTTATCTTATAAAAGATAAAAGTAAATTATCCAAGCCAGTACGCGGTTTTGATCATATCAAGTGTATTTAAAAAATCGTAAAAATGATTTTAAAAAATCGCATTTCTAGAGCTTGCCTACGCAGTTTCCTTAAGGGGTAGAGAAAAGTAAACCCGTGCAGTGCTAGTTCCAACTGCGGGTTTCATCACGTGTAACAGATCCATTGCTGCATATCTGATTGGCTTAGGAAAGCGTGACTACGAAAGCACTGCACGATAAGTCTTGCGCTTATGAGCTATGGGGCGCTGGACTCGCGAAAACGTTCACCAGTCGCCTTCTTGAAGCTGTTCGACATTTCTGCAGCGAAAAGCAGGTGCATATACAGCCGTCTACTCCGTCTCCTTTAACATCCTTCAGACAATTTTTATTGCGCTGCTGCGTAAACATATCGGCGTTTCCCGGTAGGCTATACGTGATTAAAGTCACGGAGCGATTCAGGAATACACCAGGACAGATGTTGGCGAAAATTCGTTGTTCCAAACACTCTTTTCCTTATACCACCAAAACACGCCAAGAATAGTAATGCTCATCCCTTTTACCAGTTCAATGTTTCAATTTTAACATAACGATGAAAACTTCTGCCAATTTTTGGATACAAGCCTCGTAGCGCCGGAGTGTTTTCTTTTCCCCACGGTGCCTGAATAAAGTGATCTCGGTGACATGAACACCGATGATTTGCCGAAGTTCTTGAACGCATGTGACGGATGTCTGCAGAGGCGACAAACCAAGCACCGGTCAACGAATGTTAGGTTGAAAGCAGGTGCGAATCTTCCTCACAGCAGAGTTGTTGACGAAGCTCGTCATGACTCAATGATAACTCAGCTATTCTCAGAACTGCTGTTTTGGTCCTCATCAGTCTCACCTCCTGCTGGATCCGAGGATCTCCGCGCATCATCATAGTTGTTACTATCTCCACCATTAATTCACACCCTCAGCTGCACCGGCCTCGCGAAATATGTTGTCTGCTATAATATCAAGCAATCCCTCTGGAAATAATAATATCCTTGTTGCGAGCTGAACATAACGTCTGCAGAGGATGCAAAACAGCTAAAAAAAAGTTACTGAAAGGAACGTGCCTCGTAAATTATACAAAAGTGGAGGCAGAGAGGAATTGAAAAAGCTTCCCCGCTTGAAGAAAATGGTAATAACGGACAAGGCAGTGATAAAGAATGTTTCTTCAGGCGAGTATCATGTGGACGATGAACGATGGTCACGTTCCCGCTGTTCCAAGACGTGTTGGGTCAACCATGCATCCTCAAGTCTATTTAACAATGATGATCAAGAATTCAGTTGCCAGTTAGAGTATATCCCGCCAGGTCATAACTTATAATACTTGGATCGTGGAGACTATTTTGAACTGCCTGTCAAGGTGAAATACAAAATGGCAGTGGATAATCAGGAATTGCATGTTTATAAAAAAATTACAGTCCAGAGACACGTGCTAAATTAAAAAAGAAAAACCACAACCAAAAAAAATTGTAAGTTCTTTCTTACGTCCTTCTAAATACGGTTTCTTTATCATGTGAACTGTACAATTTATGGCAATAAATGTTCGGAACATAACATAAAACTGATAGCTTATTTTTCTTTTCGAGTATACCCACGTCTCTCCTCTTTACTTTTGCAACAAATTTGAGCATGTATATAATTAGATATACATACACATATTATATGTATATACACCGCCCTTTAATATATCCCATGTGCATCAAATTTAATATAGCCCAGGCGCATCAAATCTCGACCAGAGGGAAGTAAATAAACATTTAAAACGCATATGCATTTACACGAGTAGTATGCTGATCTTGCTCCAAGTAACGTGGCTCTGTCATTGCTAAGGGCTGGAAAAGTAGTCTACACTACATTTCCTCCGCTTTAAGTACCGCAGTAAGAGCACAGACTAGGTAATTTTACAGAAGTAAAATGGCACGCCTTTGGTGTGGGCGTACCCATTCTCTGATTGGCTACGCGAGGCTCTGTAAACGGGCCTCGTGTGTGATTGGCAACTCCGTTCTGCGGAAGACACCCTATTGGCTAGGCTGCCGGCTGGCGAGTACGTCACCAGGCGCTGATTGGCGAACGGCGTTGTGACGTGTTGTTGGCAAGTGACGCCATCTTGCTGGCGTGTGCGGCTGGAGTTAGCGGTACAAGCCGCTGTTTCGCTCTGTGGCGAGAGTTTAACTGTTTTATTAGTAACAGTGTCGAGTACAGAAAGTGATTGGTAATTTACACAATGCACAGCAGAAAACAGCGCGCAATAAGATATAGTATATTAGCGGTTTCTTCAAACTTTTTTAATCAAGCCTTCGAGAAATCACCTTATGTATGACTAGTTTTGATTATTTCCTAATTGTGTCATGTATCATAAGCGTATTTTATGTTTAAATAAGTTGAACTTTGCGTATATTTTATCTATTAATTATATTATTTCATTTGTAATAAATATGAACAAAAACAGAGAGAAAATAGGTGTGTTGGAAATGTCTATTGAGAAATAGTTCTTATGCAGAATATTACACATGAGTGCACACTAACGCCGTGCGTTGTCCCTTTGGTGTGATTTTCTAAACTTAGCTAAGCTTTGTTTGCGCCAAGCGGAGGAATAGCCGGAAAGCAGAAGTTTAGCAGAACTTCAGGAAAGTTTAAAGTGACACTGAATGGACTGCAAGTCCCTCGCGTGTGGGGAACATCATCCGTAGTCTTATAAACGGCTGCTTCCTATAAGCTCAAGCATAAATACATGTTTAGTCGTCCCGATACATGGTATAGCAGTCAACTGATACCAGTACAGTTCAAAACATAAAATTTGTCTGTTCCAAAGCCTTAAATAATGTATTTATCTATAAATAATGATGTTACCAGTTTTTAGCAATAAAGTACGAGTATAGTCAGTATTCATGTTTAAAATTTCGTCTTCAACAAAGCATAGTATATTGTTCAGATGATTAACTAATACCTATGGAGTGCCTTTATTTGTTTACCATGTGGAATAAATGTGAATTAATTATTAATTAACTTCTGAGAATGACTGCAGAAACGATAAGTGTACAAGAAATAAAAATATGATTTAATTAAATTATTTTCTATGCCTTAAGAAAATCACAGTATAAAAAAAATAATCTCAAACGTAAGTAATAAAAAGAATTATATAAATACAAAATGGCGTCCAACTCTTCCTTAAAGTATACGCAGTTATGGTTGTGTGAGCACTTTCAATTCAACCTTTGAAAAATGTCACTGCCCTTACCTGCATATATTAATTAACAGGAACACTGACTGGCATACGCATAGTAAAGTTGGTAATGAAAGAGGAGAAAATAGTTACGTGTTTTAACGTTGAACTATAAGTGTTAAGATTCGTAAATACTGCAATTATTTCTTTTACTTTAGGTTTTTTAAGTGCATGTATGTATAAAAAAATAAACAATCAGCATATTCGTAAGACATTTACTTTTGTAATTATTATACAGTTTCATTTTAATGACGCATGAATAAAGTGCTGAGGCCCACGGCGATGTCAATTTCACATCTGGTGGAAGGATACACAATGCAGATCTTATCCTTAAGCAGGGCTTTCAAAAGTGTTGAGTCGAACCTGAAGAGCGTGTACACGGACAGAGTGTCGCTTGAGAAGTGCGGTTCGTGGCGCCAGAGAGGAGCCAGGTGGCGGATGAACGGAAGACAGCGCGTCCAGCGTCAACAAACACCGACGGCCGGTCCGTGACCCACATTAACCCCCTTCCCCCGTCACGTGACGGCCGTCGGGGCGCCCTGCTGCTGACGTCACACCGCCGCCACAGCACGCCGCTACCCGGTAATGTTTTGCACGTCCCACGCACCTGTTGCTCTGGGCAGTGTCCACTCTCCCAGCGCGGAACACCTGACAGTACAGAAGAGGAACGGTTGGGCGTGCTTCTCCTGTTGCCGTTCTCACGACCAGAAGGAACAAGTGACGACAGCAGGCACGCAGACAAAGGACGAATTGGCCTTTGTCCGCTGTCTTCCACTGGTCGGCGTACAAGAAAGAGGCCCATTTCCCCGGTATAGTATATTCACGGTTACATCCAAAGTTTCTGAAGTTCCTACTTTCAGCGTATTCCTCCGCATCAGGTAAACAAAACTTAACTAAGTCTAGAAAATTACACAAAAGCAATAACGAACAGTATTCGTGCGCGCTCGTTTTAATAGCAGTTTGCACGAGAACTATTTGTTTACTATGTACTGCCAATACACCTATTTTCTCTCTGTTTTTCTTATTAATTATGAATATAAAGTATAATATCATATGCATACAATATAAGTAAAAGTTCAATTTAACCAATAATATGATAATTTCATGTTAACCGAAGTATAAATGCTTGTGATACATTAAACATTTAATAACAACGAAAAACACATCATACGTGGGGTGATTTTTCAAAGGTTTAATTTAAAAAGAGTTAAGATACCGCAAGTAGACTATACTTCCTCATCATGTAATATCGTCCTGGGGTGCGATTCTCGTTCATTTTCGGGAGTTTATTTGCGTCCTGGAAACAATTCGTGGGGTGGAAGAGAAGTGGTTGCTTGCGTACCGGAATACCCGCTACGCCCAGCTAGCGATGTTAATGTGATTGGCCCCCCGCTAAAACGGAAAGAATGAATGAGAATCGCAGCCTTGGTCTCGATTTGGTTACTGGGGCAGCGACACTTTATTGAGGTGCTCAGGAGACACGCCCCTCATTGGATGCAAACCCCGACTCCTGCTGAAGGCGGCCTAACTCTAGACACTCTCTTGCACGTGCCGGTTCGCTGTCTTGTCTAGGCCGTTACAATACAGTTAAAATTTATAGTTCCACGCCCACTGCACCCGTACTGAGTGGAGTCATTTCTCGTATTACAATAATCAATTCCACACACACACACACACACACACACACACACACATATATATATATATATATATATATATAGAGAGAGAGAGAGAGAGAGAGAGAGAGAGAGAGACACACACACACACACACTTTAGTGAAATTTTTATTGCACCGTTCTCTAAATCAGTGGTGCAGTTTGAATGCGAATATGGTCAGCATTCACGCACTTGTTTGAGGCAATCATATGATTGCAGTTTTCTGGTTTTCAAGACGCACAAGGTTATTTTTCGCCTCTACTATACACACTATACATACTGCTAGACTCAGTGCCCAATTATCATCCGTGTAACTGATTTGTAGGGACAGGAAAATTTCGCTATCTAAAAGATATGTTGGCTAGACTCCATAGTCCTTTGTACACTAGCAGCTCAGCTGTTAGTTGATTGGCTGCCGTCTTAGTGAGAAACCAGTTTTGTCGTTGGCTAGGTCGTTTGTAATATGGTGAATCACTCATGCTGCAAAGCCACGAATGGATTAGCCAACAGCGCTTCGACATTATCATTTGTTACGTGCCTAAACTGTACTTTGCTGTGCGGTGTATGGCCGCAGAGTACTTAAGACTACAGAAGACAAATAACCGCTTGTACCGCGAACTCCAGCCGCGCACGCGAGCAAAACGGCGTCACTGGCTAGCAACATGTCGGAACACCGTTGGCCAATCAGCGCCCGGTTAACTTACTCGCCAGCCAGCAGCCCAGTATTTCGCAACACTCAGTAGCCAATAAGACAAAAGGTCCGTTCCCAGAGCCTCGGGCAGCCAATCAGAGAATGAACATGCCCACATAAAACAAAATGCCATGCCACTTCGTCTCTGCGTAGGCACTTATCTGTTCTGTGTAACGGCTAAGGTTTCCCTTCCTTGTGTCTTATGACCGGGCAGGAAACTAGTCGAGTTTTCCTGTTCCCTTTTTTACACGTCGTCGGGTTCGGGAATTTCGCGTTTTCCAGGATATGTGCGTTGTTTCTGCTCTTAGACGGGATGAAGATGTGGGAGGTAACGAGACAGTATCCCTAGAAAACTCTTACACAAGAACAGACTCGCCAGACTTCTGAAAAGTGGTCTACAACTGCGGTTTTCAACCATTCTGAATACATGGCTCCCAAGATAACTAAATCTTTTCCGCGACACCCCTGCAGAATATCTGATGAAAACTAGCATGTTTTGGCATTCTGCTTCTTTTTTTTCTTCTTAATAATAAGATCTTTGGAAGATATGTTAAAAGTGTAATTTTTAATGTGTTTTAATGCAGCAGGGCAAAGTGTGAAAAATTAGACAAACTTATACTAAAAAATACACAAAGCACGTTTGAAACACATACATACAAAACTACGCACTGCACCGCCTAAATAGGCAATTCTTGTAGCACCAGTCCACCCCGCGCAGTGGGGAGAAACCACTGGTCCACTGCCCGGGTGACATCCAACGATTTACAAGTATTTTAAAAAAACTTAAAGGGGATTTATCCCTTCCATCTTGGACTTAGCAATTTTTACGCTATGCCTTCTGTTTCAGAGGTAGGAAAAACATTTTCGGCCCTACAAAGGTCAGATAATAGTTTCCCAAACGTTTTGGATTTGTTACAGTTTCACTGCCTTCGCTACTTTCCAACAGGTAAGAGGTGAAAGAAAATGTGATTATTTTATGCGAACGACTACAGAGGTGATAGCAGGAAGAGAAAACTTATAACATAGATTTCAGGAAGTGTGCCAGATATACCCTCTGCCTAGTCGGCCAGCAAATTGTAAAACACATTATCTACTACCAGGTTCCGGAAGAAAAAACTACGAATCCAAGATGACAGGTGTCAATTCCTCCTAAGCAATATTTGTAGCCAACATTAAGTATATTTAAGCACATTAAGGCCCCTTCTTGGACTCGCTTGTTTGTGTATCAAGCTAATATTGAATTGCGGCAGTTTTACAATATGTAAATAACAGCCACATATAAAAATGTTGAGCCAATATACACGATGCTCTAAACTTAATAGTTTTGAAGTAATCTTGCCAGGTAGGATTTAAACGGTCTAGCGTCACAACGTGGCGACGGTGATAGCAATTCCCGTCATGTTACCGCTGCACCACAGCTCGATCGTAAATAACACGACGCTGCAACATGCACAGAGTATTAATGTTACTACAACATTAATTTTTTGTTATCTGTGAGCCGTCACTAACTAACGTTGCTGTTAATGTNCCAGAGTATTAATGTTACTACAACATTAATTTTTTGTTATCTGTGAGCCGTCACTAACTAACGTTGCTGTTAATGTAATATACTGTTAAGCTATCGGTGTTAATGTAACATTAAGTACTTCTGTAACATTACATCCTTACTGTACTGGCAACATTAATGTGGTGTTTATGTTGCAGCAAAACAAATTCTGTGTTGCGGAAAGACAAATTTTGTGTTGCATTGATGTTAACATTTGTGTTAAAAACTTTTCTTGTAATTTTTTTTTTGCTTTAAATAAATGTTGGAGTGTAAAATAAATTAAGTGAAATTATTTTTTCCGCAAAAAGAAATATTACTAACGGGAAAAAAATCAGGCAGGCAGGCGAATCGAACCCATGTCCTTTGTGTTTGACCCACTCCACTTCACGTAAACCGTCGCCCTACCAACTGCTCTACCTTAACATGCCTGTTAACGTTCCATATTGTTGGTATTAAATACAATATAACGACAAACTGCAGTTCTCTTTCGTAATGTAGAAATATTTTTTAGCTCTATAAATATATGCATAATTGGCGCACGTAAACTGCTTTGCAAGGCTTGAGATCTGGTCTCAGCTACAATTAGTTTTCTAACTGTGCTTTAAAATTTAAATACACGTGGTTTCATTTTACACGGCTGTTCACTACCAACCGCAATTTAACAAGTCATTGTAACCTTGTGTTGGTTGGTCATTTCTTTGATGTCACTGTAACACTAAATATTTTGTTCTTCCTGTTAATTTTGGAATAACACAACTGTTTGTTGCGGCTTTGTTAACATTAACACTTCAACAGTATGTTTGCAAGACTTTGTAAATGGTTAACATTGAGTAACTTTTGTCACAAGATAATTAATTTTACTAAAACATAAACTATTAAAGAAATGCCTCAATAGCAACTTTTTTGTTGCAGCAACATTGGGCATTTTCTGTGTCCCCGGCAGTAGCGGGAGCGCTAAATATGAATAGTCGGTTACTTCAAGCGCTCAGCTGAACTTTATTCGGTGACGCCATATACGTTGCTAGTGCTTCAGAGTGACTGCTCTGCAGGACGAGTCGGGTGAAGCTTGGTCTCACGGGCAAGGTAACAACGGACGTGTCAATATTTGAAGTTCGCCTCGTCACCAGACAAGCATGCCAATTGCATGTGTTCCAGCGCACACGCCCACACTGTCAACACCTCAATGTCGCGCGTCACAGCTCTCGACAACACTGTTATCTTTAAAGCTTAGCGACAACTGCAACTAAACACGTTCCTTTAATTGCTGCTTGTTACTTTTATGTCTGTCGACAAACCGTGGGGTACGGGGGAGGGGCGGTGCCACGAGGCTAATCTCACACGTAAAACCGCACGTACACACTACAGCTTTTTTATTATATTGCCAGAAGAAATTATTTAAAAAAACAAACCTAGCCAAAACTTGACATGGTTCAACTGTGTTTATTTGCACGTGAGGAAGTAATCGTTCTACTGGCGGTCTCGATAAATTGAGCATTTTTGAAGCAAACGCTTGAAGAAGGACCCTTCGTATACTTTATGAAAAACATTGCTGGAGTGTTTATGACAGATTTGCTGGTTGCAGATTAAGGGATGAAGCGATACGTCTGCACTGAGAAAAAAAATGGCTGTAGGAACTATGTAGACTGTTAAAACCGGAATAGCAGGTTGTCGGCACCACCTAGATATTGCTAACACAGATCGTAATACCATAACAGACCTGTTTGTTGTATTCCTCTCTGTGATTGTATTGGCTACTTTGGTTGCTCCAGCAGAACGCTGCCTTTCTACTACAAAACGGATAGTGAACAACTTCAACAATATTGTATTTTGTTCCNGGTTGCTCCAGCAGAACGCTGCCTTTCTACTACAAAACGGATAGTGAACAACTTCAACAATATTGTATTTTGTTCCCACAACCATCAGAATTGTAATTACCTAACAGGAGTTATGTTGCTAGTACTGAACATTTCTGTAATCGGGTTGGAGGCTAGCGGCAACTGAATATTCTTTTAGGTTAGTACAATCCTAGTTGATGTGAGTACAATCCAAGTATTGTTGAAGTTGATCTGTTGGAGGTAGCTACTATTTGTTTTGTGGTAGTAATGCAGTGCTTTGCTGTAGCAACCTTATATACAGTAACNTTCTGTTGGAGGTAGCTACTATTTGTTTTGTGGTAGTAATGCAGTGCTTTGCTGTAGCAACCTTATATACAGTAACAAATGCAATCACAAACATATATACAACCAACAGTTCTGTTGGTATGGTTGTTTTCCGTATGATGGTTCCTACAACCATATTTATTTTTCCAGCGTGGGTGAGGGTAAAGTGATGTGAAAAATAAGCAGCGGAGGAATACAAGGGTGGGACAAACGGGAATACCCCGAGTAAACCCACCATACAACGGCCACGTCCACCTTGTTTCCCGTATGTGAAACTGACCATAAAAATTATACCATTGAGGTCTTACTGAAGTCATCACGATTCAACTGTCTCCGCTGAACGTGGTTAAACACTTGTAATACAAGTTAGAACAAGAAATAGCGAGATAACAACAAAAAAATGTTTTCTAACAGATAAACATTATTTGATCGAAGCCAGTATACCACAGGCTGTTCACGTTTAATAAACCACTTTTGAAAGTCCAGCTTTAAATATACTTTCCCGCACACACTTTTCCACCATATGTAAAATTAATAGTGCCATGGACCCATTAACTTTATCAACCATGTTAGTGAAAGTTACAGAAAAGTAAATACGTTGCTAATATGCTAATTCCATCCCCCACACGTGACAAACAAACATAAACGCGTTTCTCCGGTCTCTATCTATGTCTCACTCGAGTTTCGAACCAGATACTGCGCGAGCTGGGGGAAAGAGGGGCAGGGGGAAACAAAAATTACTACTAAAGTGTTTTGCCTTTATCCCAATACCTACATCTGTGCATTCTTTGGTATTTCCCCCCTTCCCATTCGTGGTCACAGGTGTTGTTCTGTCCGCTGGAATGTTTGTTTCCTAGGGGAAGTTTTTCTTTTCTGGTGGTGTGCGTTTTATAGCCGTCCTGGACACCGTTCTGTTCCTCTTTATTGGTTTTCCGGCGTTTTATTTTAGACGTAGGTTGTTCCTGGCTGTTGCGATCAAGCCTGCTTCAATCTAGCTGTCACGAGCGCTGGAGTGCGTGTGAAGCGGGAGAGAGATCTGAGTCACAGAGCAGATAAGTAAACAGAGACGAAATGGCGTGACGGTCCTTTAATGCGGGGTCCTTACTCTCTGATTGGCTACGCCTGTTGGCCGGGCTGCCGGTTGGCGAATAGCTTACGAGGCGCTGATTTACCGATAGCGTTCCAACATTTCATTGGCACGTGCTGCTTAAATACTCTGTTTGTGCTTTAAAGCTGATATATTCAGCGCCACCGAAGGAGAAGGAAGGTAAATACTGAGCTGCGATGGACTGCGATTGCGGGAGGAAACCGGAGTACCCCGAGAAAACCCACCGGCCAACAGCAACGTCTGCCACGTTTACCAAATGCAAAGATCCGGGTGGGTGTCCAGCCAGGTTCGCCGCTGTGAGATGCCAGCGGTCTGGCCACTAGACCACCGTGTCCCTGTGTCTGGAGGAGTGGCCTGTCTAGTTGGAAACTGACGCGGCGGCCACATACACGGCTCCGTCGCTGTGCTGAAGAGACAGCAGGGGCGTGGGCTGCACTCGGGGCTGTCTCACTGCAGGCCAGTTCGCGATGGAAATGGAAAGACGCAGAACGCGAACGTGTGAAAACTAAACTGCGTATTCCTGCGACACTGTTTATAGACTCGTCCGAGCGAACTCGCAGTGGAAAAAACTAGACTCGCATTCCGGAGGTTTAGCGGTTAGCCTGCTCGCCTCCCAGCAAGGCGATTCGGGTTCAATACCCGGCCGGGTCACTTCGGATTTTCGCACGTGGGTATCGTGCCGGACGATGCCATTGGTCGAAGGGTTTTCTCGGGGATCTCCCGTTTCTCCCGCACTTTCATTCCGGCGCTACTCCATAGTCACCTCGTTTCACCGTCCAAATCTCTTCACTCACTGCTTTCGCCGACGGGAAAATTGCATACTAGTTGAGCGCCTTGGGCGTAGATATACGCCGGTCTGCGCCGTCAGTAACGCTTTATAGATTCTTGCCTAACTCACATGAACATACACACCCCTCACAAGGGGGTTGGCGACCGCCTGAAGGGCATCCACCCTGGCGGCGCTGACAGCCCGCAGCGGCGGAGGTTGTCNTGTCAGTATCCGCTGGACGAGCCGTACGTCACCTGGCAGGCGTGAGAAGAGGGCGCGTGAGCATAGCGCGAGGGGCGCCTCTGCATGCAGACGGCGTCCTGGCGAGTGTTGTCGCCGGCTGGTCACGTGGACGCGTGCCACACGTCACACTCTCCCAGGCTCGCCACAAGCTTACATGCACAGCACGTAACAAGTGTGCTGCGGATTAACGCATACATGTTTCTCGGTTAATTAAGCACTTTCGGAATCAACTTTTGAAAAATGTCACTGCCGCTGCCTGCATATATTTTAAGGCGCCCGTCTACCTGGCGCTTGAACTGCGTTGCAGAGTGTTCCAAATACACGTTTTTCAACGAAACTATTAAGCGTGCGTCCAGTGTACTTATCTACGAAGAGAACACACACTTCAGACGAGAGCTGTTAAGTACTTTCAAAATGTCACGTACGTTAGAAACATCAATTCAGAGTACTCCGAAACCGCTAAAAAAAAACGGCCTTTCCAAGGCGCTGTAGCTCAAAATGCACGCATCAGATACATACAAAAATACTATAGGCGCCTGCGCTGAACCTTCCTAAAGACTTCCCACTAATAAAATATGGTCACCGCTGAAAGTCCCATAGGTACACGCAGCACGACGAGAACACTGCACGCCAGTTCAGAGCCTTGCGCTTAGCGGCGATGGCGGTACTTGATGCGCGTGGCAGTGTCGTCCTTATCGCCCCCGCGCTTCTCGGCCTAGACGTGGGAAGAAGTTCCAGGTAGACGGGGGCCTTAACGGGCACACTGACTAGTATATGGCCACTAAAGTTGGTAACGACGGTGGGAAAGTAGTCCAACGACTTAACGTTTAATTAAAAGTTTTAGATAATCATTCATGAACAATGAAATTATTTNGTTTTAGATAATCATTCATGAACAATGAAATTATTTCATTTTCTTACTGGTTTTTATGTGAATTAAGTGTATTAAATATCAGATTTGTAAAATACTTGCTTTTCTAAAAATTTCACACTTTCACTTGACTGATGCATAAGTAAAGTGATAAGGTCCATGAAAATGTTAATGTTACAAGATAATGGAATAATACTTAATGTGCATACAAGTAGATACTAACCAGGGCTTTCAAAAGGGCTTAGTTGACCTTGAACAGCCTATAATAAAAACGTCGCAATTTTGCAAACGCCTACAACGTCGAGAATGCTTTCCACACGGCACATACACGATGACGGCGAGCCATGTTGTAAAGAACGCCTACTTCAATTCTTGCAAGAACACGTTCATTGGGTACGCGTTACTCATCGTGAACCAAGCCTCAGCCACTCTTCGCCGCGGAGTTCTCGCAGCCCTACATCCATAGTACCTTTCATACATTTGTCCAGGAAAAAGAGTAAATTGCTTTGTTAAAGTTCTCAGCTTTGTATTGAATTACTCCTATATTTGCAGCCTAACATGTGGTGCATTTTTAATACAATGTGTAGGTTATAATTCCAGCATAGTTTAGGAAGTTTACTGAGTTTTTTTTCCTGTGAGTGTTTAGTTGGCAGGAACCAGAGGTGATGCACCTCAGGGGTGGAGACTATGGTGGTTGTAGCCTCCCCTCCTCCATCCCCTGCCAGCACAGACACACTCGCACATTTTTGCCCCTAAGGTTGTCATCAACATTATTAGAGAACCAAAATGTCGCTGATTCATTTGGCAAAAAGCTAGACTGCGCAGTCCTTTATGCACTCAAGCCTCAGTTAGTTGTTCATTGGCTGTCGACCAGATTAACACCAGACCAGGAAGTACAGGATTCGGTCTTTTTTTTTTCCTTGCCGGCTCGTTATTGGTTGATTGTTGTTCAGGTTGGGTCAAACAAATTCTGGTCCAATGGAAGCAGAAACTCGAATGTACACCTGGGTGCAATTTAACTTATCCTCAAATGAATTCGCGAAATAGTCGGGTTTCTAATATTATAATAAGCATATAATTATTTAAATGTGGCTAAAATATGTTATTGCCATTAAGTTTGATGCATTTTGTTGTACTGTAAAGAATTTTCTTCGTAGTATTTGTCCTAATTAGCACGTGGATCAGCACCATNAAAAGCATCGCCACATCATTGCACTTCTGTAGACTCGCCTATGGTGTGTCGCGGCATCTCTGTGGGTGGCTGTGTCCAGTAAAGAGAGAGAGAGAGAGAGAGAGAGAGAGAGAGAGACGAGACGTGGCCGGCAGGAAGCTCTTTTGGGCGTGACGACGGCATCTTCGTGGCGTCGTGACCCCGACCTGCGTCGACTGCAGGTCGCCGACACGAGGTGACCACTCTCTCTCTCTATCTCTCTCTCTCTCTCTCTCTCTCTCTCTCTCCCCCCTACATCGTGCATCTGCGTGCCTATAGCCTATTTGCAGTTTCTCCACGCTTTTTGAGTCAAATATTTGAAAAATCACACCATGTACGACGTGTTTGGTTGTTTCCCAAATATACCATATTATGACAAGCTTTTTATACTTACGTTAACATAAATATGCCTAATTTTTGGTTTAACTGAACTTTTACTTATATTCCATCTGTAAATTATAATATTTCATTTAAAATTATATGGACAGAGACGGTGAGAAAATAGGTGTGTTGGTAATGCCTAGTAAGAAATAGCACTTTTGTAAAATATCAATACACCTGAGAGCGCACGAATGCGGTGCGTTGTACTTTTGGTGTAATTTTCTAGACTCGGTTAAGCTTTGTTTGCAAGCTGAGGAATGTGATGGAAGTAGTACTTTAGCAGAACTTCAGAAAGTTGGAAGTAACCGGGAATGGACCATATATATATATATATATTTCATTCGAGGTTATTTCCAACTTTTCAGAAGCCCTGCTAATGTACTACTTTCAGGCAAGTCCTCTGCCTTATGCAAACAAAGATTAACCGAGTCTAGAAAATTACACCAAAAGCATAACGCACCACAATCGTGCGCACTCACTTGAATAATATTTTGCAGAAAAACTATTTCTTAACAGGCATTGCCAACACATATATTTTCTCTCTGTTCAGGTATGAAAAGAATAGTATAATTTATTGAAAATTATAAATAAATAATCGATTTAATCAAAAACAAGATAGCCTAGTCACTACCACGTAAACAGAAGTGTAAAATGCTCGTGGTACACGGAATATTTAATTTAGGAAACAACCAAACACGTCGTACATGGTTTGATTTTTCAAAGGAAAAGTGTGATGAAACCGCGAATAGACTAAAACTCTTTCACGCAGGCACACAACAAACCAATTTTAGGCCTTGCAACGAACAGTTTTTTTGATTGGAACTTTATTATCAGGATAACTCGCATAGTGGGTAAGTATACACACAGGCGAAATGGAGTGGCGGTTCCTTTGATGTATTTTCTTAAGTACTCTGTGCTATAACAGTAACACAGTTTACCAATCAGTTACCCACAGGAAAGATCACTGAGCATTGAGACTCATAGTGTACAGTACCGTCTACAATTATCCTTCAAGTTTACACTGCGTCTGAATGGCTTTCATAGACACCTTCCTAACCCTTATCCTAAAGATGTTGACAAATATCGATATATCGAAATGACGATATTATATCAACGATATATCGATATAAATCAACCTTTTTTTATCGAAATTAATATTTTTTTCCATGTATCGGAAATAAATATTTTTAAAAATAAATGTTTTGTTTTTAATACAAATATTGAATTACAAAATTAATATATTTTCTTTGGCCACATATTCTGCAGTGCCTCGTGTCCCCAACAGGTAATATTCCAAGCAATTTTACTTTGCCAAGACCTTCAATACATAACATATCGGATTCCGATGTACCGGTAATCGATATTTTTCTTTCGATATATCGTTTCGTAAAACAATGCTTTTTATAAATAACCAATATAAATAATATATATATTTTCTGATATCAACATTCCTACTTATCCGATAGCCCACAAAATCGAACCACTAGGTTCGACTGCCGGCGGAGCCGCCCGGATTTTCGCATGTTGGAAACGTGGCGTTCGTTGCGTTGGCGGGCGCGTTTTCTCGGGGCATTCCAATTTCCCCCACTCTTGCATTCTGCCGCTGCTCCAACTTCCCCTCACTTCACCCTCGTCGGCTCTTAAGACCTCGCTGTTAAGTGCCCGACAACCTCAACTCTTTCAACTTACGTTAGTAGGCAATCTGAACTACACTCGTGCTGAATAATACAGGGACACATTTATTACCGTTCAAAAGACAATTTGGGCGTAATGCAAGTTGTTTCCACTCAAAGGAATTATACTTCTTTAAACATATGCATTATTACACGTAGTATAGAGCTGTATAACTTACATGTTACATGAATCGCTACTCGAGTTTTTAAATGCAGCATTGGCTTATCAGAAATATATTTTTCTTGAAGTTCTAAAGGGGCTTGAAATGCGTCTTAGGGCGACGTAGTGTTTCGCCAGTTAACTAGATATTTTAAAACAGAGTTCTGAGTACGAGCGATAGGAATGCTGTACGGGTCTGGTGTGAACTTGTATCTGCTTTGCTGCTCTCTGAAGTAATAAGGCCACGAGGCTGTACTCTGCACGTCTGTTGTAAAGATGTCATGCCAGCCTCATGTGCTAGCGAACGTCCGTGCTTAACGCCCCGTGATTCACGCCCTTACTCTCCGGGAATAGTTGCACACATGTACCACGCGCCCTCGAGACGGCGACTAGGTTGCAGTACCAGAACACTGGTGGAGGAGCTGAGCTCATTCTGCGAACTGCAGCAACATGAAGTGGTGGTGTTACCGAGAAACCTTCGCGTCGTTACGTTTCAAAACACTCTCCAGAGCGTGCATACAGCAAGCGAAAGGCGAGTAGTTATATTTAGTTCGCACGCGACGTCAATCAAAACGGGAGTGCCCGAGCGGGTACAACTTACCGCTGTTCGCGTGTATTATCTGCGTTACCTTTGGTGTTCGTTTGGAAGCGTGATTTGTGGCCAGACCGGTCCGTGCGTGACTTGAGACCACGTCACGGAAGAGAATGATGAACAGCAAACTACACAAAGCTCATTTAAAAAAATAGTAATAATCATTTGGATATATTCAAAGTAGTACACATTTTAGTACGAAAAACTTGAAGTTTTGGGAAATCTGTTTTGTTTCCAGAATATTGAATTGTAGCTATACATAAATTTTAGTCTCACATTTTAGACAATATTGCAAACGGGATGAATCCCAAATGAACTCGGACAACGAATGTCGTCTGCAAGTTCACCAAAATTAGTGGAATATATATGTACATATTTATAGATAGTACATACAAATATATACACATATTCATAAATAATGACTCCCAAGGACGACATACGCCTCTGCGATAGCTGGGCCACATTGTCCCATTAGGTTTTTTACATAGAGAAATTATTTAAGATGACTCGCTGTGTGTTTGAATAGTGTGCACAGCTGAACTAAGACATACAATAACCTCAAAACCTGTTGGTGTTATCAAACTATTTAATGGTAAAAATACGAGGCTGATACTCTTATTTTGTAAACATAACTCAGTCTTAGTTAAGAAATACTAATTGCCGCGTCAGATTTTAAGAACTATTTTTGTGTGCGTTATTACGCTTCACGCTACCATTTTCGAGTCATTCTTACATGAGTTTGTTTTAATCTTAGTTGGTTGGCAAGACGCACAGCAATCGATACGGCAAGGTTACCGCGGTCAAGGGGCGCCCGCTCCAACGGCAAGCACCGTCCCGTGAGTGCGTATCCAAGACGTAGGCTAGTTCGATTTGCAATGAATACAACTAAAACACTTACAGACGGAGCTTCGTCAGCACAGTGTTTTCATAAGTGGATACTCACGAGAGATGACTATAACACTAATGGAATATCGTCACTGAAAATACAGAGGTCACTCAGAAAAACTGCGTGTAGAATATTACGTAACATTAATGCTCAAAGCAATTACTCAGCAGTTTTGTGGCACTGCCACGAGCGACTAAAAACTACAGATGAAGCTTCCGCCTACCTGGACCACCAATACAGTAAGCCGTATAACAAGCATGAATTCTGATATTTCGTGAGTGAGTGAATAGATTTGGGCACTTCTTAACATCGAAGTCTTGAGAGCCGATGAGGGTGAAGCGAGGTGAGTATGGAGCAGCGCCGGAATGAAAGGGTGGGGGAAACGGGAGATCCCCGAGAAAACCCGCCGACCAGCGACATACATCGTCCAGCACAATTCCCACATGCGAACATCCGAGAGCGATCCAGCTGGGAATCGAATCCGGTTCGCCTACCCCACCGCGGGCCCCAGATATTTCTCCATTCACGTAATTATTGCAACAACGTGTAAAATTATCAAATAGATTCTCGCAGTTTCACAATTGCCAGATAGGGCGTGAATAAAATTTGGCGACTACATTTTAAGACATTTGTAAAATGTAAACGTGATATAATAAGAGAAATTTAGTTATTTCATTAAAAAGGAAGGTTTGACACACAAATGGACAATTCAACATGGGAGATGAGACCGAGCTGTACATTAAATACGTCCCACATAACTCAAGCTCAAGAGAGTTCTTTTTTGGATGGGCTAGGTGAGGAGCAGTCAAATAAATAAGTTTACTCGCAAAAAAACCATAAGTAAGAAGGCCCAGATATTCGGCTGAGATGTGACCACAGGAGAGTCCGCGGTAGTAGGGGCCGCGGCGGTGCAGTGGTTAGACTACCCGCCTCCCACATAGGCGAACCGGGTTTGATTCCCGGCGGGGTCACATGTGGGAATCGTGCCGGACGATACCGCTGGTCGGCGGGTTTTCTCGGGGATCTCCCGTTTCCCGCGCCCTTTCATTCCGGCGCTGTTCCATACTCATCATCGGCTCTCAAGACCTCGATGTCAAGAGCCGCCCAAACCTCTTCACTCACTCCACGGCAGTAAGTAAACACACTAACTAACATCCGTGTAGAGTCTCGCGACGAAGGCACGTCACGTCAGGCAGCCGCGCCGTGAGATACCTCCCACGTCACTCTCATGAACACACGCGCCGTGACCGTTTGACCCGACACCAGGCCCACAAGTCCTCCGCCGTAATGTATTCCCGTCGATAAGCCGCTATTTGTGGCGGAACTCGTTCCGTGCCCTTCAGAACTTCCAGCGGCCAATTTCCATAGCAACGTCTCGGACGTCGAGTGCCTCAAAACTTCCGTTTCATGGAGAGAAAGCAGGAGAGGGGGGCGGGGGAGCGGAATGTATTAGGGGAGTGTTCGTCTGACGCACACCCTGGGTTGTAACGAGGTTCGGAGTCTCCTCCTGGGAACCACGCCCACTTATCCCGGACGGGCCAGCTTGCTTCTTGTAGCCCCGGCGTCCGTGCAAAACCGGCGCAAGGAACACCGGCGGGAACAATACGACGGCGGGTGTAATTTGGCCGTCATTACGTCCACCCACTGTTGGTCCGGGGAATGGGGGGGNCATGCGAACATCCGAGAGCGATCCAGCTGGGAATCGAATCCGGTTCGCCTACCCCACCGCGGGCCCCAGATATTTCTCCATTCACGTAATTATTGCAACAACGTGTAAAATTATCAAATAGATTCTCGCAGTTTCACAATTGCCAGATAGGGCGTGAATAAAATTTGGCGACTACATTTTAAGACATTTGTAAAATGTAAACGTGATATAATAAGAGAAATTTAGTTATTTCATTAAAAAGGAAGGTTTGACACACAAATGGACAATTCAACATGGGAGATGAGACCGAGCTGTACATTAAATACGTCCCACATAACTCAAGCTCAAGAGAGTTCTTTTTTGGATGGGCTAGGTGAGGAGCAGTCAAATAAATAAGTTTACTCGCAAAAAAACCATAAGTAAGAAGGCCCAGATATTCGGCTGAGATGTGACCACAGGAGAGTCCGCGGTAGTAGGGGCCGCGGCGGTGCAGTGGTTAGACTACCCGCCTCCCACATAGGCGAACCGGGTTTGATTCCCGGCGGGGTCACATGTGGGAATCGTGCCGGACGATACCGCTGGTCGGCGGGTTTTCTCGGGGATCTCCCGTTTCCCGCGCCCTTTCATTCCGGCGCTGTTCCATACTCATCATCGGCTCTCAAGACCTCGATGTCAAGAGCCGCCCAAACCTCTTCACTCACTCCACGGCAGTAAGTAAACACACTAACTAACATCCGTGTAGAGTCTCGCGACGAAGGCACGTCACGTCAGGCAGCCGCGCCGTGAGATACCTCCCACGTCACTCTCATGAACACACGCGCCGTGACCGTTTGACCCGACACCAGGCCCACAAGTCCTCCGCCGTAATGTATTCCCGTCGATAAGCCGCTATTTGTGGCGGAACTCGTTCCGTGCCCTTCAGAACTTCCAGCGGCCAATTTCCATAGCAACGTCTCGGACGTCGAGTGCCTCAAAACTTCCGTTTCATGGAGAGAAAGCAGGAGAGGGGGGCGGGGGAGCGGAATGTATTAGGGGAGTGTTCGTCTGACGCACACCCTGGGTTGTAACGAGGTTCGGAGTCTCCTCCTGGGAACCACGCCCACTTATCCCGGACGGGCCAGCTTGCTTCTTGTAGCCCCGGCGTCCGTGCAAAACCGGCGCAAGGAACACCGGCGGGAACAATACGACGGCGGGTGTAATTTGGCCGTCATTACGTCCACCCACTGTTGGTCCGGGGAATGGGGGGGGGAAGACGACGACTAGTCGTGCCAGCGGACGGGCCATTCAGCGGGGCAATTTCGCTAAGCAGACAGGCAGAGCCGGGCAACGACGGGGCGCGGGTCGCGACCCCGGGGCTTGCCCCATTGACGGCTGTGCTCATCCTTCCTGCCAGGTGTTCGTGGAGGTCACCGGCTCGACCCCCGGGGCGCAGTAAGGGTCATGTACACCGGGACAGGTTTCGCGCGTTCCTGGCACAGGAGCAAGGGGGCGATACGGGCGACAATAGCATGCACGTCTAGAGCTCCATCGCTCCCATACGCATCGCGTGCGTTATTTCCAGCGGTGCGATCTACTATATAATCCATTCACGGTATCTTCGATACTTTTGAAAAGAACCTTTGAAAAATCACCCTAGCCGTTAGCCACATGCATATAACATTACAAACAGCGGCGAGCGCGGATACAGTTATGCCGTTAGGTTGCCAGCACAAAGAGAGGAAATAGTTCTAAAGTTTTAATGTAATTGTTAATTTATCACTTACAAATGGATTTCGAAAAGACTTGTATCTTATTATGCCAATTATTAATGACGTGATGCTAACGTACTTTGATTTNCTCATCTGGCAAAAAATACGTATTTCTAGAACATTTATTTACTGAGATACACCCACGACGATTGTAGACAGCTGCTATAGGCTGTTCATGATTAAGTGAGCACTTTCAAGGCTCTAGTTACTTTTTTCCTGTCAGCCATTTTTTTTATTCCGCCACTTTTTAAAGTAAATATCTCACCGTAAATAATAAACTCAGTGTATATATTTCACCGGACTCAAAAGTTAACGTGTAAGGCTACCATAAAATATCATTATCGAATATTATTCCGAATGAGAGGACTACAAAAAGTGCTCACTTGACCGTGAATAGCTTACAGTAGTAAGGTGTATGCCAGTTACGGCACGTTATTGTATGTCATTTTTTATTGTAGACGAGCACTAGTGCGGTAGAATCTCGACTTGGGGTGCCCTCGGTAAGGATTCGTTTTCCCTAGTCCAGTTGCTGGGGCCTGACAAGAACGACAAAGGGGAGCCAGCTGCGCAGGCGCAAGAGAAGCGACACGTTTGTGGAATTCCTGTTGCGGGACCGCGCCCTACGTGTCACATCAGGGAACAAAGGAAGTCGGGAGGCAAGGACCTTGTTCCAGCCGGGAGGCGAGGAGAACTGTGGGTCTGCGGCGCTCACCCCAGGACCTCCTGGGGATGTCCTGGCCACGCTACAAGGACCGGCCTGTGTTCCTGTCGCCCTGGAGACAGTTGTGGCTCCTTTCTCAATCACCGGCTATTATAGTCCTCCCTACCTGCCCGCCCCCGGCCTCATTCCTTGCCTTTCCATCCATACCCCCTCCCCGTGTTCACGGCCCAGACTGCCGCTGCAGTCCACACTAGATGACGCATAGCTAGAGGCAGTGATATTTCGCGAAAAGATTTCGAGACCAGATACAGTCCAAAGCACTGTAGGGTCGTCCAGCTTCTTTGATTGGCTAAAAAAATGTTCTGGCCCGTGTTAAACCGTTTGCGCACGAATCACGAAGGTTCGGTGTCGGAGTTACTTAGTCCTGGGTGGCTTGGTCAAAGACGGACACGGCACCAGCAGCCAATGGAGGTATAACAACAGCTGAGGTGTGTATATAGTATTGAAGTCTACTGTGTGCTCCGATTTCTTTAACGCGAAAAGTCATTGGCCCTACGCATAGGCAATATATATGCCTGCGAAGCACGCGCATCTGCACGGAGCCTACAGACCGCGTCCGTGGGTTTTACAACAAACTCAGTCAACTACTACGTGAAACCTTACGCACCGCCAACCTGAAATATCTCCCTCGCGTGTATTGCTTGCATGCTATCAATGCTCTATGGAAACCTGCTTCAGATTCCACTAAATAAAAGTAAATTATTTCCTGAATATTCCACTGTGGCTGCTTCGCGCCTGTGGAACGGGCTGCCAAAAAACACTGCGGGAAGTATATAACTCAGAAGTTATCACATATGCGGTAGAGTTATTTTATATTATACATATTTGTGCATCGGGTGCAGGGCACTATGTCACAAATATTGAATTTTACAGGAGTGCTTTTTGCGTCGATACCATGATGGTGCACAGTGCTTTTTCCTACTGGCTAAATCGCCAATTACTTACTCAATGTAGGAGACAGTGTTTTGCACCCCGGCAAATAGAGTGAAAAATAAAATAAGGCAATGTCAAAACGTCGGTTTCGTAAAATATACATAGTGTCCTTTACTTCTTATGCACAGATATAATATTTACTTCTTCATGCCTTGAGTAACTCCCTATTGTATAGTCATTAAATGCTGTGATTAATTATAATGATTGTGCTATATTTAAAGTCTGTTGTATAAACTTTGTGTATTAATAACATCACAACTACTTCTAATTTATTATGTTAATTTTAGTTTCTGCACTGCACACACATAAGTATGTTTTGCATGTTTAAATTCCACGTTGCAGTGTGAGGAAAGACGATAATGCTTTAACTGAATCATTAAAAAAGCATATTATTATTATTATTATTATTATGACGTTCTCTTGGAAATGAAAGCCAGGTTATACGTTCATCCTAAGCAAGCAGTGGCGCTATGCGAAGTCCCTCAGTGCAGGGATGTTAGTTGTAAGTATAAATGTAAGTATAAATACGGTTAAAATGCACAGGATAATCGGATCGATATGTCATGAATATCAGCTGTATGAACATATCAAAGTTACTTTCAAATATATTTGCGATATAGGTATCGTGTATTCACACTTTAAATCTTGTGCCAAAGAAATGTCCAAACAAAAAGTTTGATTTAGGCTAAACAATTTTAAAATAAGAGATCAAAATCGACAATAGACAGTGAGCAATCTGACAAAACTAGAAAGCACAGAACATGAAACAAACAAACACGNAGAGATCAAAATCGACAATAGACAGTGAGCAATCTGACAAAACTAGAAAGCACAGAACATGAAACAAACAAACACGAGCGTGGTGGAAAGCAATCCGGAATATATCCTGTAGTAGACAACTACATTTTAAAAAGTATGAACTACTAAAAAAATTTTAGCAGTGACCACTAATTTGCGATAGAAGTAAAACGATATTGAACCAAAAACTATTACAATAAACAGACAGGACGAGTAAAATAATCAAGAAAAGAAAATATAAAAAAAATTCTGAAAAATAAGTTTAACACGATAGCGAACAAAAATTTTTTTTGGAGGACAAAAAAAATAGAAATAACTTTTTTTTTTCATTTCTGTATTTTTCCGTGGTTATTTTTGGTCTCGACTTTTGAAATTGAATATCTCTATTTTTTATTTGTCTGCATATTTTCTTCTGACGTAGCGGTCAGACAGCTCTCCCCTGCCACAGCGAATGGGGATCGAATTACGGCAAGGCTATTCCCAGTTTTCACATCATGTAGGGAAACAGGNAGAGATCAAAATCGACAATAGACAGTGAGCAATCTGACAAAACTAGAAAGCACAGAACATGAAACAAACAAACACGGCAGAGGACGAGCGTGGTGGAAAGCAATCCGGAATATATCCTGTAGTAGACAACTACATTTTAAAAAGTATGAACTACTAAAAAAATTTAAGCAGTGACCACTAATTTGCGATAGCAGTAAAACGATATTGAACCAAAAACTATTACAATAAACAGACAGGACGAGTAAAATAATCAAAAAAAGAAAATATAAAAAAAATTCTGAAAAATAAGTTTAACACGATAGCGAACAAAAATTTTTTTTTGGAGGACAAAAAAAATAGAAATAACTTTTTTTTTTCATTTCTGTATTTTTCCGTGGTTATTTTTGGTCTCGACTTTTGAAATTGAATATCTCTATTTTTTATTTGTCTGCATATTTTCTTCTGACGTAGCGGTCAGACAGCACTCCCCTGCCACAGCGAATGGGGATCGAATTACGGCAAGGCTATTCCCAGTTTTCACATCATGTAGGGAAACAGGACGGATATTACCTCGTTGGACAGTGGGTTTTCTCTGGGTACTCCCATTTCCCCAATTATTGATTTCCGTTCCCTTTCGAAGATATTTCGTATTTTCGACTTCATCCCGAACTGTAACATTTACCTACAGGACGAGGTAATCATCGAAATGAAAATTTATCATAAACAAGTGGAAAGGTGCACATTTCAAAACCATGCGTTCTCTTTTACGCAAAATGCCTATTAATACCGGATTTCCTTGAACTGGTCTACCGCCCCGAGATTCATTACACTTACATGCTACACTTCAAACACTCCACTTAAAACTGCTTTCCGACTGGCCGCAGTTGATTCCCCGCGCCCTGGAACACTGCGGGGCCAGTAACGAGGCCCAAATAACACGCTGCCCGTGTGTAATTATGACAGGTGGAGGAGGAAGCTACTTATCTCCGTGCCTCCTGGCCAGGTTTGCCTACACTCCGGTAAATAATTCCACTATGCGACAAGTGAAAACCGACCGAAATTTACTATATTAATAAGATCTACGTCATCATTATTCGAATAAAGATATTACCCGTACTTTTAATTCGACATAAAAAACAGTTCAGCAAGTTTTGAAAATAATTTTTCTTTTAACACAATTAAAATCACATAACAGCGGGATTATGTAAGTATAGTTGTGACAAGGCCAATAAGAAATATAACATAACCAGCACCGACAATTTAAAAATAAACATAATGACGCAATGGCCCCAATTCATCAATAGTAATTACAGAAGTATGCCACTTCACCATACATACATTTTAATTTAAAATCTGGACATACTAGATAGAGTTACATATATTTTTCTCCTTCCCGAAAACTATCCATCACATTCCAACCGACAATTTAAAAATGCCACTAGATTACCCATTGATCACTAGATAACAATTTTGCACACTTAAAGAGTGTCTCGGGCTTATATTGCAGTGGGTAGTTAATCAAGAAAATTGAAATAACAATTTTTGTTGCGTATTTTTGTACGCACGTACTTACGTCTTTGAACACAGAACAACTTCTTGACTGTCGGTAATGTGGCAACAAAGCGCACAGCGTACTCTTCACTGCACTATTGGCGTGGCAACTGGGTTGGCAGCACTGCGGGCCCGGCTCGTGGCCGGGCAGAGGGCAGGGCGGGTGGAATTACGGGGCTTTATTACAAGCTTCCGCAGCGTGTAGTTATCGAGTAGCTGGCACGCACTCGCCGGCCCGCGATCAGACGTCTTTATCGCTGGAAACGATTCCAGGAGCTGCCACCAACATTTCCCTCCCGAGTGCTTCATATTTCCCAGGAGTTGGGGGCAGAGTTAAGTGGCACCCATCTCACTTCACTGAAGACTCCACGATAGCCTTCCTCGGCACTCCGCAGAGGACGTTCAAACATAAAGGGCTGAAAGAAACACGTTACCGGTACATCATAAATTCACATTTTACTGCGTCCCTCTTTCTTTATATTTCTTGTCCCTCTACTTCCCGCTGGCATTATCGAAGCAGCTCTGGGTCCGGAAGGTTTCACCACTTAACCTTTTCATACAATTGTATACAACTGTCCCCACGTGTTGCACAGGAAGGTTATACTTGACCAGCACTGTACACTGAGAGTCTCAATGCTGAATGATATTCCCTGCGGGTAACTGATTAGTGACTACTGGTCTATGTTATGAGTGGTTCATATCAATCATCACCGAACACAAATATTACTGCCTATTGGATGTGATAACGAAACAAGTTCATTGCCAGCTTAAGTACATCACGCATGAAAAGATTTATTTGCAACACCAGAAACCACAAATTAATGTAGGAATGAAAGGGTTAGGCAGAACTTTTATTCTCATTAACTATAATAACAACTTCTCGTCAAAGCGACGTTAAATTTTACGAGTTGTTAAATAGTTTTTCACTAAATTTTTTTCGTTGAATTTGGTAGTCGTGGAAGGTTGAAAAGTATTAAAAACTAAATTCTTTATATTATAGAAATTGCGAAATAATTACACAGTAGTTGTTAAGGTGAGTTGTTTAGATAACATGCCTATCCTGCAGAGTAAGATAAACAACTAAAATTATATAGCCGCATTTTCGAAATTTTTCTTTTTAAAAAATTTAATTATCGAGAATTTAAATAATGTATTCCAATGTGTGCGCAGATAAGAGGCCTTAAAAGGCGCACTGCGTGTATCGTGAATGTGTATTTTAATATGCACGGACCACTGGCAAATATCCAGGGTAAAGCGGTTACACGATCTTATATAAGGGAATTTTAACACATGCAGAAAATAACTAGTTGTGCTGGACGACGGACAGCAAATGTCTTGGCGCCCTCCTGCGGATATCACTATCGAGGATAGCAACACTACTGTAACTATCGATTTATCTCTCCCCCACTACTTCTCTCGCACGCATCATGTTATTGCTGCATTTTATACAGTTCTCATTAATCTCCTTTACAGACGTGAGGTGCCTTCTTAGTAATCGTTTTTCTCAACAAAAATTTCAGCGACGACAATGGTGGATAAAACGAGAAAGAATTTTATTACGTTAAAACAGTGCTCGCAATAAACCAATTTCTAAAAAAATATCGAAACGGAATTTGTGAAAGAAATTTTTTAATATGCCGGAAAAAAACAGGTATTTCGATTACCAATGAAAATAATCTAAACATTAAAACTCGAATGATTATTTTCATTATAATCATTAAGGGGTCTGCATACTCGGTCGAAGCTGTTCTCCGCGTTTGAGGTCGTGAAGCGCGGAATGTAAGTGCTACACTACAACGCGCAACAAGTGCGCCTTCGCCCCTACGNGTCGTGAAGCGCGGAATGTAAGTGCTACACTACAACGCGCAACAAGTGCGCCTTCGCCCCTACGCGCAAGGCTCCGAACTGGAGTGCAGTGTTCTCGTCGCGCTGCGTGTACCTAAGGCACTTTCAGTGGCGACCCTGTAATTTTATTGGTAGAAAGTCTGTGGCAGGTTCGATGCAGGGCCCTTGATTACTTGTGCATGTATTTTGAGAAACAGCGCTTTGAAAGCAGGTTTAGGCGTGTCTAATGTGCGTGGCGTCTTGAGAGCACTCAACAAGCCTCGTATGAAGTCTGCTCTTTTCGAAGACCAGAACATTGTACACAATAGTTTCGTGGAAAAACGAGTGTCTCAGATACTCTTCTACGCAGTTCTCAAGTGCCATTTGTTATTGACTGGCTACCGGGAAATTGTCCCTCGTGAAGTATTACGCACACAACTGCACAAGTTGCAACAGTCTACAATGTACAATTTTAGCAGTGTGATAAGTCCTCTTAAATATAGGCTATGCCCAGTATATTCACACTTACTGGACCAAAACCTCTGATAAATCACACCATGAACGACGTGTTTAGTTGTTCCCTAAACAGCATATAAGACGAGCGTTTTACACTTCTGTAAACATAAAATTATTTTACTTCTGGTTAAATTTAAATTTCACTCATATTTTATTCATAAATTATAATATTTCATTTATGATTAATATGAATAAAAACGGAGAGAAAATGTGTGTTGGCAATGCCTAGTAAGAAATAGTTCTCACGCAAAATATTATTGAAGCGAGTGCGCAGAAATGTGGTGCATTGTCCCTTTGGTGTAACTTACTAGACTTAGTTAACCTTAGTTTGCTTGAGGCGGAGGAATGTACTGGAAGTAGAACTTGAGCAGGGCTTCAGAACAGTTGTAAGTAACCATGAATGGACTATACTCGGTGAGCAGCATTGCAGATGACGCAGTCGTTGGTTGCACGGTGCGTAACATGACTGTACCTCTGCAGACGAGACGCACTGCACATCTTCTCCCTGCGTATCGAAGCCACAGCACACGACAATCTGGTGTTTGCCTGGTCAGCACGATGCGCACAGCAAGAAAACACCGCCAATCAGCTCAATGGCGTCTCGTGTGAACAATGCCGTTTGTCTCGCGTCGCGTTTACTTATACTCGCGACGTCAACCATATTTCTGTTGCGTCGTCATAAACATTTCTTAAAATCTTCGCCTGGACTGTCTTCTGGAAATGTAACCACGCAGGTTTTTTTTCCCCCTCTGATGTATGTCGGCGTAGGATTGATTGAGACCAGGACATAAGTACAGACGTGGAAACTCGCCTCACTCTTCTGCCGTGGGAAGCTGACGCGCTTATTGACCGACTCAATTCAGTAAACGACCGTACGCTACGAGTTTGAATTGTCTGATTTTTTTTAACAATGAGTGCATTTTGTTACTTCATAAACACGGCGAAAACCACGTAATAATGTCCGACCATTTATTTTTTGCTAAACGACGTTGTTAGTTTTACAACAGAAGGTTCTGCTGAAAGTCTATTTCGATGGAAAGAGAAGTAATGTGTACATTTTAAAAAAAATCTGCTGTTCGTGGTTATTTTAATATGAAAAAACCATACCACGCGTATGACGTTTACAATTATCCACTATTTCTGGCTTCGATAATCTTTTATCGACCACAAACTGACACAGTTATTTGCTAAATATGCCAATAAATGGGGTTAAAGGTGTCAGGACTTAATTCTAGAGTCCTAAGATTTAGGTTGAGACATCGTCACATTACTCTCTATAATTAGGCCACAAGAAATACAAATATCTAGGTTACCGTGCTCTTTCACAAACATTCCTGCTTTTTCTCGATCGTTTTTTGTGTGGTTTGTTGTGTTGTCTGGGCTATGATTCTTTTGGTCCTTAAATTTCTTCTTTTTCCGTTGTGTCATGTCATATTGCGATCGCTTTTACGTTCATATATATACTGATTTTCTCTATGTATGGTCTGCATGCTGAATAACATGGTAATTGTATAAAATTTTATTTTCGTGTAGACGTAACTTTCTTCCTTACTCCTACTACTCCAGTGAGAGACCATGATTTGAACTGCATTTTGTTGCGTGTTTGTGATTGGCTCGCAGTCGAGCAGCAGGGCGTGTCAAATGTGTCGCGGGCCAACAGCAACACAAGTAAAAACGTACCAGAGTTGGAGGTCTAGCTTTTAGTCAAATAGGTTCGCGAATTATGTAGTTTACACTTTGGTTAGTTTTTAGACACCATGTACGACGGATAAGTTCAATACTATCACGAATAAAGTTGAGAAACGTATTTTGTGACCAGATTATACGAAATTCATTAGTTGTATCTCCAGCACAAACGCAAAGGCCGCCATAAAATACACTATGGTACGCCGAATTATATTATCGTGTTTGTGCCTGAATTGCCCGTGTTTTAAGGGCTAGAGCGCGTGTTAAACAGAGGTGAAGGCAGACCTTGCCAGCAGCTCCTACTTGCACGAGTAGACCACATCCAGTATTCTCGAGACGTACCCTGAAGATGCAGGCGGTCGATTCCTGGAAGTCGGGCTTCTGGTTTACAGTCAGCTAGAGGAGTCGAGGCGAACATAACTGCCTGTCCAAACATACACCACTGACACAAGTCGCATACGTGGAGCGAGAGCTGCGGAATGTTTTGGCAGATGCTCTGATGTATCACGCTGCAGCCGAGCGTCTTTCACCTGTCCCAGAGAATGCTTTCTGTCTAGCTACGGACACTCGCCCATTTCCGCATAGGGCGTTTCTGAAACGCAAACAGCGTTTCAAAATACTTTATTTCACACCTACTTTCGCCACTGGATGGNAGAATGCTTTCTGTCTAGCAACGGACACTCGCCCATTTCCGCATAGGGCGTTTCTGAAACGCAAACAGCGTTTCAAAATACTTTATTTCACACCTACTTTCGCCACTGGATGGTGTTACTTGCATCGCATGTTGTACGCACGCACGCGGATCACAGTCCTTCAGTACCGGCGAAATCTACTTCTTATAGACCTAGTCATGTCGCAGAATGTCTCCTCACAAACACATACGTTCAGTTACCAAAGAAAAACTACAGGCACATACGATACTGAGGTGTCGAAATATAATTTCGCGAAAATCACGAGTCCTTATTTCCAGCTTACACTAGCGCCGTGTTCGAATTGACACTTTTAGTTCACTAAAATGTCACGTGACTCGAATTAGTCAACTAACGTGATGACGTATTTCGTATTTTAATACTTAGTTCTTAGTGGGTATCGAAACGTAACTAAAATACTAAATTACATAACCATCGCTGAACAAGTGACTATCGGCGGCGTACGAATTGAACGCTACTAAAATAGTAATGTACCTTATAGTCAAATAGAACACAACCTCCGAGACTGAAAAAGAATAAGTATAGAATAACACATATTATGAAAAATAACAATCCATAATGGGGTACGGTTGTAACGTCATTATTTCTGTGCGGTAAAACTCGGTTCACACTTCACCCCAGGGCTGTGTCCCNTAATGGGGTACGGTTGTAACGTCATTATTTCTGTGCGGTAAAACTCGGTTCACACTTCACCCCAGGGCTGTGTCCCACACATAAGCGTTATTTCGAACAAACTATTAAATCGGTAAACGATTTAAGCATTTCCATTTATTTCGTGTATTTACGAATCGTTTACTGAGGATTCGCACGACCACACTGAAAAAATTCCCATCGACTTGTTTCTCAGTTGACATTAAAAAGTCAGCAAAATACCAAAATACATACTATATNCACTGAAAAAATTCCCATCGACTTGTTTCTCAGTTGACATTAAAAAGTCAGCAAAATACCAAAATACATACTATATTAGAAATTAGATCCCCGGGATATTTTGCGAATTAATTTCGAGGTAAAACTAAACTTCAAGCAAATGTTCATTTTACTTTCTTTTCCAATTGGATCGCAGTTTTTTATACATGCCTTGGACGATTTTGAGCCAATAGCTAACCTGCAAGGAAAAATAGGCGAACCGAATCCAGCGCTAACTTGTCTGGGGTAAAACTGGACCACCAGCCAACGCACAAGTAACTGAGGCTTGAGTATTGTCGAGTCTAGCTCGTTGCCAAATGAATTCGGGCCTCTGGTAATTATGCAATAAGGCGGAGCAGCGAGGAGAACCGAGCTTATTGCAAGGTTGATTTTGTATGCTCTCGTATTAAATCTCGTGAATAATTGTCTTACTGAGGTGGGTTAATTACGAGACATGCTATTCCAGTAGTCGTGGCCCTGTTCACACGTTCGTAGTACCAACTTTACAAGTTGAATCATGGCGCCTCGTGTGGTGTACTGGGGATTAGAAGAAGCTGTATGTAAAATACGAATCAGTGTCAGTGAACGGGCTCGAGAAGAGCGAGCAACAAACTCACAAAAATTCCATAAGCGCTGAGGCCCCGAGCAGTGCACTAGGCCGGGCTCAACTCTGACAATAACTATACTGTTCGTATGACTGTGTATTTTAACGTAAGCACTTACTGGCGTACTCTTACTATAGTTGGCAGCGACGTAAGAAAAGTAGTTATACATCTTTACAACGTAATAAAAGTGGGTTGTTTAAAATCGTGGACAACGAATTTATTTCCCTGTGGTTCACGTTTGTTTTATACAAAAAGTAGCTCGATTATCGTGTCAATAATATATTTCCGTCCCTAATAATTCCGCAGAAATACGTGATCGAAGTCATATTTATTTTGAGGTATTGAGTCGAGAAAATTTAATTTGTAATTATCGTAAATAAATTAAGAAAGTATAAATAACTCTTTTATTTGATTATGAGCCCCATCCCTTTACGAACCTTGATTATGAGAGAAATTGTAACAATACGTTGAGTAAATAATTATTCATGTTATTATGATTGTCATGAAAAATATTTCTTGAAAATCTGTTTTGCAGTTCGCCTGTATCTCAATTCTAACTTTTAAAATAAAATTTAAAGTGAAAATAGCAAAAAGTCAAACCCTTACCACAGGTCGAACTAGTGTAAGCTTTTAAACAAATTGCAACATCCCAATCGTTTGACTTAAATTCACACTTTAGCTGAAACCAAACTTTGTGTCAACACAACTTTTCTAAATTTATACTAATTAAGATTTTATCCCTTTCAGTCCCGCTTTAATTTACGGTTTCAGGTGTTGCAAACAAAGGATTTTATTATGCGTGCTGTACTTAAGTCATTAAAACATTTGTTCCGTAGTCACAGCCATTGAGCTGTAGGCTATATGTTCTGATTCAGTTATATGAACTAATTATGACCTAGACCAGNTTCCGTAGTCACAGCCATTGAGCTGTAGGCTATATGTTCTGATTCAGTTATATGAACTAATTATGACCTAGACCAGACCAGTAAGACGGTTTGCGAATCATTTACCCACAGGTAATATCATTGGTCACTGAGCTTCGCAGTGTGCAGCACAGACCACAAATTACCTAAACGTGGGTAATGTACATAATTGTGTACACTAAGTCTGAATGGGTTAAGTTGAAATACTGATATTTACGATGAAGAAAAAATATGGAGAAAAAAAACGTTTTTCATATAATAGGTGCTTTTATTGGGACATATTCCATACGACGCCANTTCCGTAGTCACAGCCATTGAGCTGTAGGCTATATGTTCTGATTCAGTTATATGAACTAATTATGACCTAGACCAGTAAGACGGTTTGCGAATCATTTACCCACAGGTAATATCATTGGTCACTGAGCTTCGCAGTGTGCAGCACAGACCACAAATTACCTAAACGTGGGTAATGTACATAATTGTGTACACTAAGTCTGAATGGGTTAAGTTGAAATACTGATATTTACGATAAAGAAAAAATATGGAGAAAAAAAACGTTTTTCATATAATAGGTGCTTTTATTGGGACATATTCCATACGACGCCANAAAGAAAAAATATGGAGAAAAAAAACGTTTTTCATATAATAGGTGCTTTTATTGGGACATATTCCATACGACGCCACGGAATCATAAAACACCCTCAAAATCTAGAAAAGAAATTTTCTCTTAACCAGCCTTATATGACCTCTCGACTGGACAGGAGGCGCAGAAGAAGGGGGTGGATGGGAGAGATAAAAATAAAAAGCATTCCACCCTTGAATAATTACTCTGTCCCTGACCGCAAGAGAGTTTCTTGGAATCTGGCAAAACGGAACAATGCCCTTCGTACCAATGTTTAACCGCCCCGTTGCCTGGCGGAGACGCTAAATAAAACAGACGCTAAATAAAAAAGAGATGTCGAAAGACTGGTGAAGGGGCGGGGGGTTGTGACGTCAGCGCCGAGGAAGAGTGCTCTGGTTATCGCCGCTATAAAAATACCGGAACCGTAAACTGTTTAGGGGTCTGAACCCCTCCCTCCCCTCCGCCTCACCATTGGCCGGCGGTGGAGAGGCAGGNGGGGGGGGTCGGTCCCTGTAGAATTACTGTTATAGATTTTCAGCCGCAAATTCTATTTCAGGAGGTGCATTACAATTTTTGGCACGGGAAAGCATGACTAATACCTTCCTTGAAGTTCTTTAATTGTTACAGCTTCTCTGCAATGGATATTTTTTAACTGGTAACAGCCGAGGTAAAATAACTTATTATTTCGTGGGAGCGACTACAGAGGTCATAATAGCTACGGCAGTCGAACAGAACAGATTTCAGAAATCGCATTAAGTTATACCCTATGTCATGTCGTCCGAAAAAAATCCAAGATGGCGAAGACTTATCGCCCTTAAGGCTCGGCGTCACTCACTATATCGGATTCTTTCATTTTATTAGCCGACCTTCCGTGGTGCAGCCAGTCTGGGGTGCGGGAGGTTCTTGGTTCGAATCCTAGGTAAGGCATGGGTTTTAATTAAAGTTAGGTTATACGTTAATTTGTAAGCCGTCCCCTGATAAACCTTCAGGCATAACACAGAGAGTCGTTAATAAGCACTCTTCAATTCCAATTTAATTTATTGCTGATAGTTTTCGTGGGGTTGAGTCGAGAGATTTGGGCGCCTCGTAACGAGGTCTTGCGAGCCAATGAGGGTAAAATGAAGTGAGAATGGAGCAGCGTAGGAATGCAAGGGCGGGGAGGAAACGGGAGATCCTCGAGAAAACCCACCAACCAGCGGCATCGCCCGGCACCATCCCCACATAATAAAATCCAAGAGCGATCCCGCCGGGAATCGAAACCTGTTCGCCTTGGTGAGAGGAGAGTATTCTGACCACTACACCACCGCGGCCCCTTTTCCGGACGGTTTAATTAAACATTGAAGCCTTCAAGGCAAGTAATTTATGGCAAAATTAGATTCTGTATTAAATGTGTCGGTGCTGTGTCATGAAAAACATTGTCGTCGGCTAGGTATTGTGTTTTTCGCATTTTGGTGAAGTTATGTTCATATCAGGTGCAGGTATTTAAATGTTATAAGCGAAAAGTGATTATTTTTCGTAAGCAAATCAGTGGGTCTTAGCAACCGTTTGTGTTATTTGCTTTAAAAATTGTGCGACTGGAAAAATTTTCACGAAACTTGCCTTGAATGACAAATATTAACTGTGGAAATATGCTGTAAATATTTGGATTAATTCTGCCCAGCCATTGAGTTTCCTTACAATTATTTTCGTTACTCGTGATGTAACAGCAACGCCTGTCATTTGCTTGTGCGTCGTTTTGTATTAAATACTGATTTGTGCGGTATTTACGCATTGTAACTGTACTCGTAAATGTTGTTAAAACACAATTAATAGGCCAGTTAACGATTATTTAAAGCACCCTGTATTCTGTACGGAGTAAATACACCGTATTATCGTATTGACGTACGTACATGTAACGAGTTAATTTTTAGCTTTTCACACTTTTTAAAGGCGAGCATTCGAAAAATATGGCATTGTCCTTACACCGGGAAAAAGAATAATGTTTAACTCTTCTGCTATTCTGTTCACATCCTAAATCTAACATATTTTCTCATGACCTCAGAAGTGTTGACGACAGTTAAAGGCATTAATTTATATTATATAAACAGAAAAATAATCGCGAACATCAGTCAATATACACTAACCAATATTATTTACTCAAATTAACGTGTACGTGTTTATAGTGCTGATTACAATATTTATTACTTTTCGCTGTTTATTTAATAAGTATGCACTGTATATATGAGCCAGCAGATGTAAACACCAGCTGAAAGTCACGTGGCAGTCTTTATTTTGATAGGTACGCGGAAAAATACGCAAATGACAGGCTGATAAAAATAAGCTTAGCAGGGCTTTCAAAAGTGCTCACTTTACCGTGAACAGCCTTTAATAAATATTAACTAATTACATTATTTTAATAATAAAAATTAAATAATTACATTATTGTGATATCCCCCACCCCCGGGCCTAATATCTAACTTAATTTTTATGTTTTGTAAATCATAACCAAGGCACGTAACTATTTTTTGCAAAAAAAAAAAATAACAAAACATTTTTGAATATTTTTTTATTTATATACCACATTACAACTTGAAAGGGGCCGCGGTTGCGCAACGGCTAGAGAGATCGCCTACCACCAAGGCAAACCGGGTTCAATTCCCGGCGGGGTCGCTCCCGGATTTTCGCACGTGCGAATCGTGCCGGACGTTGCCGCTGGTCGGCGGGCTTTCTCGGGAATCTCAGATTTCCCCGCCCTTGCATTCCAGCGCTGCTCCATACTCATCTCGCTTCACCCTCGTCGGCTCTCAAGACCCCGATGTTAAGACCCGGCAAACCTCTCCACTCATTTTGAAAAATAATAAGCTGTCGATTCTCTTTCGTATGCCTTAAAACTATCTTTCACCTACTACGCCTACCACACAGCACAAAAATAACACTTGCTTTGCGTGGCCACCTCCGCGCCCTGTGCCGGTCCCAAGTCGAGGGCGTCGGCGAGTAGCGTCGACATGCGGGAGTCACATCTGCCCCGACGGACGGTGACGGACAGCCCTCGAGGTCACCGGGTTCTGCCCCCCCCCCCCC